>VDFB02058242.1:296554476-296834425 GCA_007258455.2 Sequoia sempervirens | reverse complement strand
AGACGGACTCCCGCTGCCAAGACATTATTGCATCAAATAAATCATCAATACGAACAAAAGAGATGCATGATTATCATGAGATTCATCCATTAAGCAACAAGAAATCATCATACAACATTCAATTATTTACTCCAATTTTGAAAATCAAAATCAAGTGGAACTAGGCAGAAAACTGGAAAAATCTAGGTAGTTCGGATTTCCGCGGGTAGCTTGAAATCCCAGGAATTCATCACACTCTAGAGAAATGGTGAAATCTGGGAAAATCCGAGTGCACAGAAACTCCACGGACACCTCGGATACCTGATGATCGTTTGACGCACAGACCATTAATCGAGTGATCATACAAATCCCCTATTCGAATCGAACGAACATAAACTCAACCCCAATAAGCCAACTTTTGATTGTACCTAAATTTAAACTCCCAAAACTCTCAATTGGTTGATCCCTGCGATGAAATAATGATGCCCTAAATTTGATAGCTAAACCTCCGCCATAAGAGTTAGGGCAAGCTTGAAATTCAGACACCATCCCTCAAAATGATTAAAGTAGGGCACCAGGGTCTCAAGTATTGCGAACAAGGTAAAACCAGACATAGGACATGAGGGTCACAACAACTCTGCCAAACTTAACAACCCTGGGCAGACATACCTAAACCCTACCTTCACAAATTATACTAGATTACACACCAACAAGGCAAGGCCCTACTTGAGGGAACACACCGATCCTTAGAGGTATACCCAACATTCAATGCGATAAACAAGGGATTACACGATTAGGCATTAAAACCTATGGGAAAGGTGAGTTCAAACCCTAATTCGATAAATATGTAACCATGAAAACAAGTAGGTTTGACCCAAATAATCATCAACAACAACCTGAAAGATTCAATCACAAGCGCAAAACAATAGGAGAAGTCAACAATGACTTACCATGGATTAAATCCAAATGAACCTCGAACCAAAGGTGATCACTGCGAATTAGGGTGCCCTAGCGGCAATAATATCAACACAAATGCCCAAGGAATCCACACACGATTAGACCAAATCCAATGACCAAAGCTCAAAAAGAACAAACTCAAGCGCAAGAGCAAATAGAAAATGAACAATGAAATCAGGAAGAGTGCCAAAAGACCTTAAATTCACCCACACTCGCGTCAGAGAAGACGTACCTCAAGCATTAATGACTGGCAAGACATATTGAGGAAATCCAAAAACTCGAGGTCAAAACAAAATTTCAGAAGAGTCTGAGCCAGCCAGACTATCCTGGTGAGCATGAATTCCTTGGACGACGCACCCCTCTGAGACTCCGAATAAGTCCAGGAAAATCCACGTGATCAAAAATCCCGGATTCAACCCAGAAACCAGTTTTTAGAAAATCCGACATTCCGGGCGACCGGCGAGGACCGGGAAAATCCATTGAGCGAGAAAATCTGGACCCGAGGTCAAAGCCGGACTTCCATCAAAAGGCAAGTTTGATCGAATTCAACCTTTAAGAAGTGCAAGACCAAGGTAAGCAAGACCAACATCCCAAGACCTCGAAAGTACAAATCCAATAAAACCAAAGGTCCAAGAGACATCCGAAATCAAAAAAAAGAGGGTCCCTACTCCAAGTGGGGCGTGTGTGCAAAATTGCACAACAAGGTACATTGCCATCTACTCTCTTGGGGAGGCCATGGCAGTTTGATAGGAAGTCTATGTATGATGGTTGGGGAAACACCTACACCATTTGGAAGGATTCTCAAAGTTTCAAGTTAACTCCTTTGCAGGGAAAAGAGAAGGACAAAGGCAAGTCTAAGGTGGTAATTTTTGGAAAAAAAGAGCCTCTCAGGGCTAAGGACAACAAGAACAATCTGCTTACTAATGTGGAGCAAGGTTATGGTGTTTATGCATCAAGGAAAATACCTCTACATGTTGCTAAGATAGTGGTGTTGAATGATAGTGAATCTAATCAATCTGAGGAGGTTGGTGCTCTAGAGGAAAGGAAAATTGATGTGAAGGTTATGGGAAAGGCTAATCTGAGCAAAGAAGGTGGTCAGTTGTTTATATCACAACAAAGAGAGATTAATAAATGGAGAAGATTCTAATTGGGAAAATGGTCTGCCCTACTCTATTTTTTGGAAAGGAAAGGCAATCAAATCTTGCAGAGTCTCTAAAGTTTGATAACTGAGTCATGAAGAGGACTGTACAAATAAGAGCAATAAGTCTGAGGTCTAAATTCATGGATCAGAGTGGAGTGGATCAAGTGAAAAGGAAGACAAAGGTCTGTAGCAATACCAAGACATTGGGTACATGAGGTATAGATCTAATAGAGTCTCAAGGTATGAGTACAATACTTGTTAAGTTTGATAGAGGTGGAATTACAACTGTGAGGACTGATGGATAGAGAATGAAGGATGGAGAGCAACACAAATTCATGGTAATTGATGGAGATGGTTGGGAGGCTAAAGAGAGATAGATGATAGTAGGTAAGAGGCCTTTGACAAGTCCTAATGCACCAATGATAGCACAAACCATAGGTGCAGGGTAGAATATAGGTATAAGTCAGTATGGAGCACAAGGAATTTATCAGTGGTAGTGACCTAAATATTAGAGGAGTCTTCTTCCAAAATGGAGATGCTGGTACCTACCTCAATTCATGGGGCATGAATGTTTTTTTAGGGGGGTGTATGGTACAAGAGCACCTACACCTCACCCTTAATTTGTGATCATTTGAAAGAAAATAGGGTATTCAATTGGTAAGAGTTAGGGTTTTGAGGTACTTTGTCTCTAATAAGGTCTAAAAAAGACCAATAATCATGTTCTTAGGTGAGTTTTTAGGTTTTGTGGACATAATGTGTAAAGTTGCCATCTTGCATCAAAGTTGTCTTGTAAGCCTTTGAAGGAAATTTTATTTAATTTGTAAGAGAAAGTGCAATATTGGAGCTTTAAACATGTATTAAGGGTATTTCCAAAGTATTGGTGAAGTATAGGTGAAAGAACACAAACATTTCATTATAAATGTATTATTGTTAGTCATATGTAAGTGTTTGTAATTTGACCTCCAACGGTCACAAAGGGTTCAAAATTTAGTTGTAAGGGTGGTTGATTGGTAGTTGAGTCTATAAGTCCTTTAAAAGGCATGGAGAGATCATTGTAGGGGTTGTTGGCTTGAAATCCAAGATCTTGACAATAAAATTCTGAGTTTTCTTTCCTAATTTCTATGTTTTCTCTTATTTACAGCCTTGCACAGGCCATACAGGCTAATCTATGATATGCAACTTTGTATTCTCTCTTGGAGCATTGTGTTGGAATTGAAATGTGCCTGGTTTGAAGGTTTAAAGGAAGTTTTGAAGCCTCGTTAAATTATTTTCCTATACACAACTGTATACCCTGTTTGTGAGTGTTTGTGAACTCAAAAATGATGTAAACGAGCCCTTACACTTTATGTAGCCACTATAACTTGTGTAAAGGGCCCATGTAGTCTTTTGTACATGTAGGATACATGACTAAGGTGTAGGGATAGGAATAAAGAAGATATGTTTGTTGTTCTTGAGTGGGTTTTTGGAGAAAACCTTGTGTATGAGGAGGTTCCAGCCTAGGGTTTGTTAAAATTTGTAAAGGAGTCTTATTTTTCTAAACTTTTAAGCATGAGTGAGGTTAATGGAGTGTGTTTGAGTTGGTTTTAGGGCCTGGGAAGTTGTGGATGTGCTAGATACAATAAACCCTCAAGAATAGTGCAGAAAATAAGGGTTTTCAAGTTAGGTCTGAGTTTTTTCGTACAAGTGGAAATTAATTGTGGAATCTATGTTTTCTTGGCATTTTATTTTCTGCCCCAAGGATTTAGGGGTCTGTGTTGAGTTTGAGAGTATATTTCTTTGTAAATTTAGGCTAATTGAGAAGCCTTTTTAAGGGTAGGTTTATTGGAAGTCTATGTTGGTCCAAAGGACTTGTGAGAGAGTGTGTGATATGTATTGTAACTTTGAAATGGGTGTCTGATTCCATCAAGTTTTTTTCAAGTGTTTTGGAAACCATTTGAGTTATTGGAAGAAAATTGAGTTCCCTGTGCTACTAGTTTTCAAGGGGTGAAGGTGTGAAACGTGACTTTTGATGATTATAAACATTTGTGGGTTTTTTAGCTTTCTCAAATAGGACATATTAATCTTGTTAAGTTCCTTTTAGAAGTAGGTTATCAGATTGTTTGAGTTGATCCTTCCAGGTTTGCATCAGAGGTGCTTTCTTCCTTGGAAACATAATAGTTTCTTGATTAAATAGGAATTAGGATTTAGTGTCATTATCTACTTCATAGGAAAAATATATTGTTGCAACATCTTGCTACACATAGGTGTTGTGGATAAAGAAAACATTGAAAGGTATCATAATATCATATGATGAACCTATTTGTATCCTATGTAATAATACAAGTTCTATCAACATTTCAAAAAATGTGGTAATGGATTCAAGAACAAAGCATATATCTATCTATTAGATCACTTTCTAAGAGAAAAAGTTGTTGAGAATGAAGTAAAGTAGGAGTATACATGTCTACAAATGATCAAATAGTAGACATCTTCACAAAGGCTCTTCCAAAATATACATTTGAGTATCTCGGACATAAACTAAGGTTTATTGCCTCTCCTTTCAACTAGATGGATAAGATTGTGCATCTATCTAGTGGAGTAATTCGTGATATATTATTTTTCCTAGACTAATCAAGGCTACCTCTCAGGGGGATTAGGTAGTTGTATCTTTGGTTGGTGCATTCAAGGGGGGAATATCTTATGCCTAAAAGTGAGATAGAGAGAAATAGAGAGAAGAGATTTTTTCAGTTGTTTCCCTTTGCCATTGATGTTAAAGGGGGAGAGAAAAAATCTTGAAAAACATAAGAAAGGGGAGAGAGAAATAATGTTGACAATTTGTTGGACTGTCTCTAGTTTTTGAAGAGGGTTGTCTGGGAGAAATGGAATTGCTTTTCATTTCTTCACACTGAAGTTTCTTTTCTTGCATATTTAGGAATGTGCTAATTATGCTTGTATCTTTCTTCCCTTAGATGGTATGGTTTTGAACTATTATGTAAGATTGGTTCATGAGTTGTCTCTTAGTGATAGTTTGACTAGTTGCACAAGATGATATCATTTTTAGTTTCATGTTTTTGCACAAGTGATTTTTAATATGTTGTTGGTGTAGGAATATTCTAATATTTTTTGTGATGTTTCTATGTGGTCCACAAGATTTTTTAGACTTGGTGAAGTGTGTATGTGGTTGCTTCATAGCATTGATTTTAGTTTGGCCAACCTAGAATGTTAGCACTATTTGTGGATGTGATTAATAGTTTGTGGAATCTTGGTGTACTTTGTCAATGTAGATTTGGGTCCTAGTTAACCCTTGGTGTGGTCCACCTTCACTTCTTTCCACTATGGATGTCTTTGATGTTGACCTATTTGGTGGTTACATATTTGAGGTGGATACATTTCATTAAGTCCAACCTAGAGAAGGTTGTATGAGGTCACAAAAGATAGATATGCAAGGTCAATTGTTGGAGAAGTCTTTCATGTGATGTATGATGCAAAATGATGATTATGTGATCAAGTTTTGTGATTTGAGTGTGAGAATAAATGCCTAAGACTACCAGAAGTAGTGAGAAGAAGGTGTTTACATTTTAGTGAGCCTAAAGTTGTTGGATTTAGTGAGCCAAAGGTTGCAGATGGTTGGGTTGGTTTATCCTATTTCTCTGAGGTAGTGAACCTCCTTGTAATAGTCTCTTTCTATTCTCTTGTATTTCAAAAGAAGTGATCTTCCGGGGTAGTGATCATTTCCTTCTTTCTTTTGGACAGTGAGTCCTTTAGGTAGGGATCCCTTATGATAGTGATCCTTTTGTAGTCACTGTTGATATTCATATATATGTGAGTTAATCCTCACCATGCTTTTTCCTCATTAGGGTTTTCCATGTAAAATCTAGTGTTCTATTGTGTATGGTTGTTGATGTGTTTATGTTTCAATTTTTTACTTTCATGATAATTCTTAATGAGGGTTAGAATGTTTTAATGTACAACTGATTCACCCCCCTCTCAGTTGTCTCATGTGTTTAACATTAGTCCCTCAACAAGGCTATCTGAAGCCTTGACAAAAATATCTTCAAAAGGTATGTTTTGCATCAACATATACTCAATGACTACTTTTTCAATTGTCCTTTTATCTCTAGGAGGAATATTAGGATGTAGCATCACTGTATCATTTAGAAAATAATTTTCTACAATTCCATTTAGTATTGCATCAAATTATATGGGTTCATGTGTGATCAAAGGATCCTTCTTATTCTTTTCTTTGGAATTCTTTTTCTTTTTATTTTATTTAGGGATATCTCTTCTTCTTTTCTTTTTCTTGTACCTTTTTCTCTTTTCTTTGAAAAATAAGATTTTACTTGTTCTTTTTCAATATCCTCAACATCATCTGACTCTTTCTCATTTGATTTTCTCTTTTTTCCTTTCTTTTAGCCTTGGCATGTCTAGTTTTAGTGCCCTTATTTTTTGAAGTAATTTGAGATGTGGATTTTCTTTTGCTACCAATTGTTTAAGTGAATTTAGAATGTAGTGGAGAAAATGTAAGAATAGGATAGGTTCTACCTGATATCCTTGGACCTAAACTATCTTTTAGAAAAGTTTTTTTTGTCTTTGGAAGCTTCCATAGGAGCATTAGGTGTACCTCTTGGAGAGGTACCAAATACCTTGTAAAGATCCTCTTTTCTTTTAATTTATGAGTACCACGGGATACCCATTTCCTTCAACACTTTGTGAAATTTCTTTTCACTAGTTAGTTCTCTCTCTCTCTCTAGTAAATTTCATCAATGATCTCTCTATAGGTACAAAATATTTTTACTTTAGGATCCCTAGGAGCTGACAAAAAAAAATGTAACTTTCTACAAAATCACTATCAGTCTCATATGGTAGTTTAGTTATCCATATAGTTCTATGTTCCATAGTCTCCATAAAGCAAGGATCCTTTTTTACCATAAGATTTATTTCTTTTTCATATTTTTGGACCAAACTAGATGAAATATTGTATTTACCATGCATCTCATTTTGTAGATTCTTAAAAAATCCCCAATAGGAAGTGGTGTAATTTTTCTCAATTTGAAAACTTTTCATATGTTGTTTAATTTGTTTTGCTACAAAAGAGAATTCATCCCATATTTTACCCCTAAACCCAACTCATTCAGAAAGATGAAAAAAAGGTAAATGATTAGGGAACCAAACCTAAAGTTATACTTGGTTTTGTTTGTCTTTTTCATGTTCTCCATCAACTATTCCCTAAATATTTCACACAAATCAAAGTTTGCATTTTCTTTCACCATCTGATAAGTAGTATGAATGATAGTGGTAATGGAAGATCCTTCCAAATTTTTGAAGTGGATTTTTTTATGCAATTCCCATTGATGCATACTAGACACCATGATCATTAAATCCTTTATAGTTCAGGCCCTTTGTCAAATTTAGCACCTGTGAGTTCTATAACTAAGTATGTAGGATCATCATGGAAAAATTCATTCAAAAAATCATAGTTAGGCAAATTTTAACATAGATGCAAGTTTGGAGTCAGCACAAACCAGTAACTACCCTAATAGTATCCCTTTTGATTAAGTAGGTTTTTCAATATAAAAATGAAATTGTTATGAATGTGGCTTAGGATGATTCTTACCCATTTCACTCATACTTGTAGAAGTCTAGAAAATCTTTCTAGAGGGTCTAACCCTTTCATAGAAATCTTTGCATACTCCAACTTATATACTCCATTTTCATTTAATAGCGCTTATTGGACCACTTCAAAGGATGAAATGTGATCAATCTCATTCAACTATGTATGTATGTAGATCCTTGTATCGTTGAAATGCATGAAACCCATTGGAATTTTTAAAAATGCACCATCTTTGTCTACTTCAATTTCTTTGAATGGATACTTTTTATATTTGGGCCTTGTCCTTTCAATTATATCAAAGATAATGTGTAGCGATGGTTTTACTTTTTAATACTATGGTTTATAATAATATATAGAGAAATACCTTTGATCATCATTTTTAGGGTTTATTTGAAACTTATTGAATAATTTTTCCACTTCATTAGCTCTTGCACTCACTTGAGATAGGTTGAATGAAATTATTTTAATCAAAATGAGCTAAATATACCTAACACTAACCCTAGTTACTCTCCAATAAATGTGTTTATTTATTTAGCATCTTTTGAATTTTGACTTTGCAACGATCCATAAGTCTCCAGTACACCACCACAGAATGTGTATTTTCTCAAAAATCATGACAAAACAAGTTCATATCACTATTTACCAATATGTTGAAGATTTAAACATCTCAGGTATTTCAAGGATATGATAAGTTCTGCAATTGCAACTCCCTTTATTTAATACTCTCTCTTTTGTTACTAGAAAAACCCATCTACACCATGCTAAGCTACATATTCATTCCTTAATTGACATTCTTCCTTCTTCTACCAAACCTTGTTCATCTCTTTATTTTCGAACTAATGATAGGATTATTTTGAAGAGAAGAAGACCTTACGTTCTTTCCCTTGTATAATCTTGCAATGTGTCCTTATCTATTGCAATTATAGCAAATGATATTGTCTTTTGGAACATAATTTCTTCTTCTCACATTGGATCTACACTTAGTATATTTATTATTGGAATTTTTTGCATGAGTAAAAATAACCATAGAAATATTGAGAGGCCATAGAGTGATTATTCCTTATCACCTTACTTTTGCATTCATTAGCCTTGTGGCCGAATTTATTGCAAACATCACACTAGCCATTAAATGATTAATAGTTTATACATTATACCTTGGAGCCCTAAGAGAATTAATAATTTGCTTGCTTCTTCACTCCACTACCTTATGAAAAAATTTGTTTCATGCATAGTAGTCACCTTTAAACATGATAGGAGTAGTTTGGGAAAGATTCCTAAATTCACTTTCTTGTTTCAGATAGGTTTGAAAACATCTTCTTTATTGTTCTCTTGTTTTTTATTTGCATCTCCAGAGAATGTCTCCTTTATTTCATATTTTCTTCTTGCCTTGATGTTATCAAATAGATTTGTATATGCCTTGAACATAGGAATTTTTCCATTTTCAAAGACAAGCATGTATTTCTCTTTAGAGGGATTTTGACAATTAATCAGCTCATCAAGAATTTTGGAACACACTTTCAGTTTTAGACCTTTATCAATTTTCTCCTTTTCCTTTTCAGGTTTTTTTCTTAGAGTAAAAATTTATTCCTTGAGTTTTGAGAATTTAGCAGTTTTATCTTGAAGCTTGGTATTGAAACAATCCTCAATCCATTTTCCTTCCTCAATGTTAACTTTGAAGTTAGAGATCACAACTTCTGCTTCCTTGAATTTATTTCCTTCTTCTATTTGAGCTTTTAGTTTGCTAACTTATTCTTTTGATTATTTTCCCTTTTCTTTCAATTTATCCATTGTCTCTTTTTATTTTTCTATAATATATTTATATTGATATTTTGAAACCTTGCTTCATCCAAATCCTCAAGATCATACTTAAGTTCACCTTCGAAGTCAACTTTGCATTCTTCAAGATTGATATCCCAGCCTTCAAGTTCCATTGATTCTAGTTCACGATGAACATATCAATGGTCTTTACCATAAGCCACTGTGTTCAAGTGAAATATATACCTTAGCTATTAGGATTATTTGAGGCACTTGGTTTTGATACCAATTGTTGAACACAAAAGGAATGCAGAGGGGGGTGGTGAATCAACATATATTAAAATAAAAAATATTCCTATTTGTAGATAACACATCACATCACATTAACTAAAAATAAAAATAGAAAGAAAAAAATGCACCACACCATAACACTAGATTTTTATTTGGAAACCCAAAGAGGGAAAAACCATAGTGAGAGTTAGCCCACAATATAAAATCTCACTGCTTAAGAGGTTTTACAATGTAGTTTAAGGCTCACTATCTATAGACTTGTACACAATAAAGTAGAGACAAATTCAAGGGAAAGATAAAAAGGACTTGATGAGACTCACTATCTCAGAGTAGGGTACATGAAAATTATGAGAAAAAACTAAGACTTGAATTGTTGTAGATGAGGCATCTGACTTATGCTAACATTACAATTCCTTTTTTGTACATTTACATCTTCATATAAATTTTGCACACTTCATGTTTAACATTCTACTTAGTCCACATCCAAATCATCCATCACACTTCACAAATTAATTTTCCTTCTACTTAAATGGTAAAAGTAGCAAAGTTGTGTCACACTTTTATAAAGGAACCAACCAACATTAACTAAATTTAAACTTGAATCACTAAAAAGTGGCATATGTTTTGAATTTTGAAATGATGTAAACTAATAAAATGTTTATTTTTTTAGTATATTTTATGTTTGTATTTTTTAAAAAAATTAAAAAAATTATTTGAATATAGTTTTTATAAATTTACACTATAATTTTTGTTGTATAAAGTGTTAAAAAAATGAAGTTACATGAGACTAATCTTTATATAGTAAATTTTATTTATTTTTCTTTTCCTTTTTGTATTAATAACTTGAAACATTACTACATGGATATTTTTTTTCCACCTTTGATAAATATATATTTTGAAATAAATATTAAAATTTTATGTCTATTAAAACATACTTGTTTCTATTTTGACATCAACTTTCATATTGACTATATTTATCTAAAAATAGAAAATAATTTTATACCATCTTGATATAGATTCTTTTATCTAGTGCATCACTTTTAAAAAAAAAATAGTAATAAGTTTTAGTAATTTACTTGACATGGTAATCAACCTAATATTTTTTTGCTAATAACCTACTTTTAGTAAAAATAAAAGTTAAAATATAAATAATAGTTAAACTATTAAAATATTTATATTTTAAAAAACTACACTTATAAATCGACAAAGGGGTATTTTTATAATTTAAAAAACAATATTATTTACATGACTAGGAGTTGTTGAAACATATTTTTTTTCAAATAATTTTATTTTTTTGATAAATTGTCCTCAAAGTGGTGCTACACCTGTGCATTTATCTAACAATTTTTTTTGGAAAAGTTATGGAGATATCTAGCTTAGCTAGAATTATTCTTACTAGATCATATGTTTGAAAAAAAATGATTGTTAGATAGAAATACTTAGATTCAATTGTGCTAATAATTTTTCCAAAAGTGTGACACAACTTTTTTGTTTTAATGAAATATCCTCTACAACAATGTAAAACTTCTAATTAGGTTAGCTCCAAGATGAGCCTTCAATCTAAAGAATGATATTACATAGGTTGACTCTAAAACATATTCAATATGAAATAAATTTGGTTGCAAATTAGCACATGCTACGTTCAAGCCTCAGAGAATTAGCACACATTCTCCAAAATAATATTAGTTTATCAAGATCAATCACAAATGAAGAAAATAAGTCATCTTGGCCCAAATAGTATAAGTTCCATCAACATTATTATTGCTTGACTTCACACCATCGAGGAGATACAAAAAAAACCATGTAGAACAAGATATGAACACTGTGGGTAATCCACAATATCCATGCAACCTCTTTCAAAAATATTTGATCATTAAATGTTGATGCAAATAAAGAAGCTTATTGGAAATGTAGAAACAAAGCATCTTAGATCAACTGTAATCAATAGTTAATTGAAGATTAAGATTGTGGATTTTCAACACACTTGATCCTATTAGATAATATGTATTCATCACTAATAATCATGTAATCAAAGCCTCAAGACCAATCTTGCATCTCTGAAGGAATGCAAAGCATTCCAACCAACCTTTATCATTGCATTGCACTGTTAGGGCACAAAATGAAACACTATCAACTATAACTTTGATTGTGAATAGTGTGATGACTTTATTTTATAGATATAATAACTTTATAGCATGGCCATAACTCAATTTAAACTATAAGATATAATTTTCCATAGTGGATGGATGTGGACCAAAAAGTCATGGTATAGCCTAAGGGTATACACAAATAGTGCCTTAGCAAAACTTCTTCAACATGTTGTACATGAACCTAGAATGACATCAAGGTAGACATATTGTATACATATTATTACATGAGTTTCATACTTTGCATCATGCTTAGATCATAATTATTCCTTATACTACCCTGCAAGCATGCCTCAAGTCACATCCACTTATGCAACAACTAACTCTAAAGTATGTACATACTTCAACAATAGATCTGACATCAATTTTAAACTAAATAGGGTTGACATCAATGATAAAACTTATTTCCAACACACCATTATATAAGCAAGGTAGAAACAATGAAACACTAGTCACTCATGGGATAAATTCACCATGAAAATAAAATGAGAGAGTGATAAGACAACATGTACACAATGATTAGTTAATAAACCATAATCATGATCTCTTGCAACACCAAACTAGGATAATAAGTTGAGGGAGTCATAGACCTCCAATCCACATATATAAATACTAAACAACTATAAAAATAGAGGAAAACCTTCACAAAGGGTTTCCTAACCAAGAGGCACAACACACCACAAATAGGAATGACAACAAGTCACTTGTAGAAAACCAAATGCTTCCAAAGAAATTTTGTCATAATACGATAACACACAAGTAGATGAAACTACTCCCAAAAACCTCATGATATATGAGGAATGTGGAGGATTCCAACAACGACAAAAATAAAGGATTACAACCTTCCCAAGACTTCACAAGACTAGGTGCACAATCTCCCTAACCCTAAGTTAGACAATCAGGAACATTGGAAGAAGGCATGTAAAATAAGGCAAGAGAAGCCACAAGTTCTCAACAAAAGCACATAAAAACATGCACACAACACAAATAGACCCTTGGGACCATGAGCAAAAAATTTACATGGTTTCCCCATATGAGGTCTTGAAATAGGGATTATGTTTTCCCATAAGAAATATCAAGTCCTAAAATAAGGAGACTTGAGTAGGTTTTTGAGGGTTCCAACAACTAAAATGATTGGAGTGAGAAAACTAAAAGGCATAAAAATTATTTGAAAATGGAATTACACTTATAAAATTTGTGTCTCACTAAGGTTAAGATGGTTAACATTCTATTTTTATAAGGGGAACTAGATTTCCCAACCACAAGACTAGGCCATCCCAACAAAGATAGACAAAAATTGAAATTTTAGCCCTACCAAACTAGGCCACCCCAATATGGTGCCAGGGTGTCTCACTATTGATAGGGCTTCCAAAACCTTTTTAAACTATTTTCAGACAAGTTAGGTTAACATAGAGAGGACATGGCTACCTAGTTATAGTACTAGGCTGACCAACTATGAAAGATGACCCCTAAATTAGTTTTAAGCAATAACATAAATATTCCTAAGTTCATTTTAGCCTTTGCACATTATAATAAAGTAATTGTGCTTGGTTCCTATTGTCATTTCATGCCACCCTTAGATGAACCATCACTAATAATCAATCTGATAGATCCTACATGGGCTATCTTGCATGAACTCTCCTTGAAGGGTTCAAAAAATTGGCTACATCCTAGTGTTTTGAGATTTCAAGCTTTTCCTTACCTCCCTTCTTGCATGCCTTCCGTGTTTCTCCTACTCCTTCTCTTCCTTCCATTTTCCACTAAGTGTTTCTAGTTTTGACAATTGGCCTTACCCTTTAACATTTATTGCTTCCTCCTAGTAATCCTCAAGCCTTACCCCTAATCACTAGAGTCTGCAAGAGGCTTTTCAAGATTTATCTATCTTCATTTGTTGAGCTTTGGGGTTTGGTATTCCCTCTTACTGCATTCCATCATTTCATCATAGGAAGTAGAGCTTCCTCTCAATTCCCGATCCTAAAATCTCATCTCTAGCTTTCAAGAATTTGACTTTCATCTTCCTCCTTTCTTCCTTCTCACTTTAACTCCTTCATTCAAAAAATTAACTAAGTGTTGGCTCTTCAGACTTTGGGATTTGGAATTATCCTTTACCTCTTACCTTTCTTCAATAAGAGGTAACTATTCCCTCCAAACCTCGATTTCTCCCTTCAGAATTTAGCCTTCGGTCTTCCCTTTTACCTATTTTATCTATGTGATAAGGTGTAAGCCTTCTTCCCAACCTTTGAAGCTTGAAAAGGGTGATCTTTTTGGACTTCACGGTTGCCTCCCTCTTCTTTCTTTCTTCCTTTCTTTTGGTATGTGGTAACCAGTACACCTGAAGCCTGATCCTCAATGGTTTATGCCAATGAATAATAAAGTATGAAGTAGGCTCGAAGCCTGATCCCCAACAAAGGTGTACTTTTTTCATGGCTCTATACCATTTAATTCATAGCAAAGGTTTTCTTTTGTGCCCAATGCCCTAACCTTTCAATAGATTTGATGTGTTTTCTAGGTGATTACAATAATGCTCAAATCACCTTTTGAGTGGCCTATTTCAATTTTTGGACTTTAAGGATGAAATTTATTGCTTCCTCTAACTTCTGCAAGTGGATTTCATGGGCTTCCATGCTTATTTATTATTTTTTTGTTGGATTTCTTGATAAATCCATGTATTAATTGCTATTTTCATTGGATGGATCCATATTTTCATGCACATACTTCATTGTTAACCATATTTAGGTTTAGGGTTCAATTTGGGGTTTTAAGTTATGTCTGATCTATCAAGGAAATAAATGTATTCATTCTAAGGGTTCTTCCTCTAGCTCCTCCTAGGTTTTTCTTTAGCAGAAACTATATTATACACTATTCCATTATAAAGTTTGGCTTGTTGCCTCTACATCAATGAAATCAAGAAAGATTGCCTCTTCTTATCTTTTTTATGTCTATGTAATTTCATTTCATTCATGTCTAAGCGTTTTTTTTTCTTTTCATGCATACATGTTTGAGTTAAATTTTTTACAGTTGTTGTTTTGAGAAATAAAATTAAAGGATAAATTTTTTCACTAATATTTTAATTATTCTAGTGAAACCTCTCTCCCATCTTGCATATCTGACCCCTTATTCTTATTATCCTTAAGGCTTTTTCAAGGGCACAAGAATTTTAAATCCCTTTATTATTGCACAAAGCCTTTACATCGAGGGACCTTCTATTTTGAGAGTATTAGTGCCCACAAACAAGAAAAAATATTTTGTTTCAAAAACCATGGATATATTAATTTCTCTCAAGCTATAACCATCATGAGGTGATGTTAGACTAAACTATTTATTTCCAAAAATCCCAAAATCAAGCCATGTTTCTAGTCTTCTTTATTGTTCATGTTTCACATAAAAATTTACTATCGGTGGAGCATCAAAGATTTTTCTCATGCTCCTCTAAGTCCTTGAAATAACAACACGTGTCCCAAAAATATGAAATAAAAAAAGAATTTTTTTCATCATGTAGGTAATTTAAAATTCTCATGGTCACCATTAATTTCCTAGGATCAACAACCCATATTCAAACAAGAATAACAACTACTACTTGTCATGTGTTCAAGCATGTGAAGAAATGATGGTGGATGTGATCTATATCTACTAAATCCTCAAGGATACTAAGTTAATTGCCTCATTTTTCATTTTTTAAAACAAAAAATATGAGTATCAAAGTGAATTGCTAAATATTTATAACTTGTTAAGGGTTTTCAAGGAAAAATTAAGGTATGTTGTAATTGATAAAAAAGTACTTAACATATCTATGTAAACTTCAGAGTATAAGGATTTGAATTTTCTGGTATCAAGTTTTCAAGGAGTAAATTAGGGTTTTTAAAGGGAAAATACTCTAATATTTTATAGAAGTCTTCTATAAAGAGGAAAATTTTAGAAACCCTAGTTATAAAATTGTAACATCCTAAATTAAGAGAAATGCCCAAAACATCAAGGGGTTATAAAAGGGGGTTATATTATGATATCATCGCCTAGTTACCAATATAATCTGAAAGGATAATAAGGGCACATGGTTCTAGGATTTCTTCTATCAACATTCTCCATAAGAATTAGAATGATAGAGGCCCCAAAATTATAGTCCAAGGATATGCCTTATGAGAAATTCCTTTCAAAAATCCCTAGCAGATAGAGCCATATGTAACATATGGAGATTAGCGCTAGGAAGGTTGGTGGTGCTGAACATTTTCATAAATATTCACCTAATTAGGGAAATTCCATAAGATTACAACCTTGACAAGAGGGCATTATTCTCTAGGGATAAAAAATTATTGATGTCCTTGGATAGGGCTTATTTTTACAATGTTTTTAACATGAACCTAAATTCCCAATCACCTATAGACTTCAATTCCCTTACTAGAGAGTATCAAATGCATAGAGATAGTTATAGGGTAAATTGGTTGCCATGTTTTAGGCCAAGAGGGCCTAACAGAGAACTAAGAAGATTTTCTAATGGAATGTTAGAGCCTTCTGGTTATGAAAATTTTGAAGATTACTTTGTGAAGATATTATTTTTCATTATATCAAGTTTTGGGCTTGGATAACAAGATGATGATGCCAGTAAACCTAATGGTACTTGTAGTGGACATCCATAGCAAAAAATTCAATAAGCCATATCACTATGTTGGCTACATTGTAGATGAGATTCAAAAGTACTTAAGTTCACTCAAGAAGGACAACAACATAGTGCACTTTAAATGGTATTCATTGTTATGTCACATTATTGTGTATAGTGGAGAAGGTTTGATAGTGCCAAAATATGCAAATCAAGGCCATGGATGTGAAACAAAGGATGCTACAAGTTCAAGGATCAACTTAAATTTAGGACAAGGATTGTGATAACTACAATTACTCTATTTTTTATTAAGGCTATCAACAAAGGTTAGGCATTTATTAAGGCTTAAGGATTTAACACCAAAGAAGGGAATCAACAAAAATTGGGGTGATTGGTTCTTTTAAAAAAAATACACCATCATCATAATATATGTATCCCCAATGGTACAGCATGTTCTCCCTAGGAATGTGCTATAAATAATATCTTTCTTAGAGATCATGTCATAGTTGAAGGAATCTAACAAAAATAATTTCAAAATTAATAAGAAGCATGATATCCTCCCATTAACAGATATATTTTTATAATTTCTAGTAACATGAAGGGAGGGTATAAAGTTATTATATGGAAAGATATTACCCTATAGGATGAAGGTAGATAAAGTAATAATGTGTAATCTAGACAGGTTCATACATGACAAAATAACCATTTTCAAACTATCACCCTATTCACATGACTTTGATAAGGTGGAGAATTTTATTAGGATCTATTCAATAAAAAAGAAGGTTGCATAGAGTAGGGCTTCATGGGTGAAAATTTCAACAACAAAGAACAAAAGTAGGTAAGAAGATCCATCTTTTTAGGGATATTTTTTGCACATTAGAAATATTTTAGTTAGGATAATGACTATGTTGGGTAGTTCTAGTAAGTCACTAAAAATGTGTCACATCCTCTACCTAGCACTCTTGGTCCCTCAATATTTAGAGTAAGTGTACCATCTAGTCTTCAGCAAGTCAATCCCCTACAACTAATTGGCCATTCATCTGAAAAATTAATGGATTATCCTCTACACTCAAATGAGTTTTATGGTTATTTAAGTATAGTTTAAGCGATGCACTCACCTCAAAGGAACATAATTGAGAGACCTAATAATCAAAAATTAGTCATCAATTTTGAAATAAGTGGATAGGTTTTGGATGACACCAGAGCTCAAGCTTGCAATGAATTCATGCAAGATGAGTAGTTCATCAAAACTAAGGATTTCAAATATTTATCCTCAATAATATGAGAGGAATTACAACAAAGGATATTAGATTAAAGCCTCTTAGAAAAGGAAAAGAAATAAATAATTGAGGAATTTTCGGAAGTGTAAAAAAGTAAATTGATGTCATGATCCCTCAAAGGGATAGGGAATTGGTTAGAGGTGTAGGTTGTCCCTATTTAGAGAATGGGGCATGCCATCTAAAATATCATTTGACACAAATATAGGGTAGGTTGGTGATGATCCAATTTTGATCTTTGAGGATTAGGGTGATGCCATTTATTTTGGTTTCAACATCAATCAAAGGCATTCAACACTTTGGAAATTTGGTCCAATTTTATCAAAAACATAAGCCCCATGTTATAAATGATCCTAGTGAGCTCACTTGAAATATTATAGTCAAAGGAAATGAGGATACAATTTTTGTCCAAGAAACTATCCTCATAGTAAATACATGCCTCTTCATAGAAGCAACAATGAAGAAGTTTTAGGGAGACTTGGACAAAGCCAATTCCATAAATTTGAGGTTGCAAGAGCAATTAAATATGGACATAGGGCTAATACCTTAGCCACAATGAATAAGTGAAGCTCAAGGGTCAAAAAACAAGGAGATATTGGTTCAAGAGATTTAGAGTTTGAAAGAGGAGCTTAAGCAAATAAAAGTAGAGGATAGAGCAAGAAAAGAGAGAGCAACAAAGATAATTTTCTATTTTTTTTACAACATTTTGTGACATAAGTTTTCAAACATTTTGGCCTAGGTAAACAATGTTTAAGATAGCTACAAAATTTTGGTGGATACATACACTAGCTAAATTCAAGTATGAATAAGGCTAAAATGCTCCCAAATCAGTTGGTCTCTTGGTGACATTTTATTAAAGATTATTAGTAATAGTCCCATTTTTTATTTTATTTTGGTAAAGAGGCAGGAGATTCCTATATATATTAATATAAAAGATAAGAATACAAAATTGTCCATGTTTTCCACCTGAGATTGGCAATGTCTTTAGCAATTTAAACATATAGTATCCATATTTGAAATATCTACCCTACACATATTAGCATCATTGATTTACATAGCATTACAACATAACTATTACACATCCCCTAAACTAGGCCATAGACTAATCATACATGCCATGGAGAGATACTTCATTCCCATTCATAAAATACCCACATAGATATGCAATAGAAAACTATAAACACTAAATTTGAACAAAATTTCTCAAGAATAACTAAATAGAACATTCATTCTTCCATATAAACTCAACTATTTTCCGCTTGACTTTCCTCTGAATCACAAACTTCCAATACCCAGGTCCTTTTCTTCCCAGAAAACTTCTTCAGTCAATCCTCTGAACTAGAACCCACACCTTCTACCTTCTTAGCTTTCAAATTCTCATAAGCTCTTTTACTCAACATTTTCTGGCAATGACCTAACACCAAGAGCTGTATATGCTCGAGAGGTAAATTGAAGCTTTCCTAAATTGGGATTTTGTTCAGAGAACACACAAGCATGAGATTTTAAAAATTCAATTGAAAAATACTTGTCTTTTGTACCCACTTCCATACCAGAACAAAAACATTTGATATTCTTCCTTAATGCCTTCAAAAATATTCTATCATTATTAAATTAGAGACGCAAATTCATTGCTTCATAAATATCCTAGAAGCCTTGGCAATGTTTAAGGAGCTTATGCAAAAAAAACCTCCTACCAATCCTTTCCCTTTAAACATATTATAACCTTGGACTGCTGCTCATAGTAAATTTCCTTGAAGAAATTGAAACTTAACATACCTCTAGGCTATTCCTTCCAAATCCCTAAAATACTGACTAATATCCAATAGGTTCAAGAGAAATATGGACAACACCTGAGATGAAAAAAGTACTTGGCATGAATTAGGATTTGATCACCTCCATTCCAATTACCATCTGAATGCTCTCTACAAGCTTGGGGAAATCCATGCTAAAGATAATTGCAAAATCCTCCCCTGTCAAAATATCTTTGAAGGGATTCTCCTAGTTCTGCACCTACATATAAAAATAGAGGTTCCATGGTTGGAACACATTTTTCCCAACACCCTGATTATTTAGAAAGCTGCTCCATCACCTCCCAATGTGGCCATAGGTCTACCTTTTAGAAACCCTTAGCAAGAATACTCCACTTTCTCTTTTTTTCTAGTGATACCAAACTTCACACACACCAAAGTTAGCATAACCAAGGCATTAAAAATTGATTAACAAGCATTTTTATATAGAATCCCAACTATCAATTGCAATGTGTATCCATAAGGAATAATGAAATGATGGTTAGTGAAGGGAGCAAAGCACATCGATGAAGATGTACACACTTCCCCATTTCACACCCCTTTATGTAAGTTGGCGCACTTCCTTCTATATTGAACTAAGTACCTACATGTTAGTTAGTAGATTTATCACCTAACCCTATATTCTTATGCCCAAAAAGGTGATAAATGTAACTATAGTTGAATTGATAATAGTACAATCTCCAAAATGATTCTCTTCTTGTTTTAAAAGGTTGCAGCTGCCTTTATCTAATGTTCAATAACCTTTTGTAAATCAAGTGCCAAAATATCCAATGGTGTGGATAGAGTGCTATCAATTCCATATAATAATTGAAAAGGAGACATTCGAATAGCTCTTTTGCATGTAATTCTATCAGCCCATAATGCATTGTATAACTTTTTATGCCACCCTCTTTGATTTTCATCGACCAGTTTCTTAATGATGGAGATTAGGTTTTTATTGCTTGAATCAGCTTGCTCGTTGCCTTGTGGATAATAATTAGATGAATGAGCAAGGAAAATACCATAGTCATAATAGAAAAAGAGTGATCTTAGTGGAAGAAAATGAGCTAGCATTATCAACAACAATCTTCTTAGGAACTCTGAACCTTACCAAAATATTCTCCTTCAGAAGTTTACTCACAACTTTAGTGGTAGTGTTCTTCATTGGGATAACTTCCACCCACTTGGTGAAATAATCTATAGCAGTCAGTATGTGTGTATGTCCTGTGCTAGAGCTAGGATTGGTTGGCCCAATGAAATCCAAACCCCATTGCTGAAAGGGTTCATCAATTACAAGAAGTCTCAAAGGTACAGCATGAAGCTATGGTCTACTAGTGAATTTTAAAAACTTTTCACATTTTGACACCCAATTATATGCATCCTTAAACATACCTATCCAATAAAATTTATGACACAGGATTTTAAAAGTTGTCACAAAAGCTAAAAAATATCCACCGCAAGCTTCACCATGAAAGACTTCCAACAATATTTTATGTTGCTCTTTATCAACACATCTTAGAAAGGTTCCATCCACACCTTTTTTATACAAGTTCCCTTCCCAAAGTACATACTTGTTTTCTTTAAGCTTCATATTTCTCTTCTCTTTTGATGAAAAGTGCAATGGATAGTCACCATAAGTTAAGAAGTAAGAAATATAAAAAAACCAGTTATTTGTTGTGCTCATGAATAACACCAATGGTAAATCTCCTTCTTCATTAGATTTACTTTCAACAATAATTTTAGCTAGACCCTTTCCCCTTACCAAATTAGTGGACTTAATGTCCAAATCATATTCTTGAATTTGGGATATCCAAGATCCTCTCTTGTTGCATCCAATATCTTGTTGAGTAAGAATGCTTTTCATAGCAGTTTTGGGAACAAAAATAATAATATGAGAATGAAGAATATATAACTTGAAGCTCTTGAGTTCTTTCACAATAGCATATGCATGTTTTTCAAGTGGTAAATATTTGAGTTCATATTTCTTCAGAGGAGTACTTATAAAAGAGATAGGAGCTTCAATACCTTGCTCATTCTTTTGCAACAAAATAGCTGATAGAGTGTGCTCAGAGGCATAACTATATATAATGAAATCTTTAGAAAAACTAGGATGGACCAAGGTAGGAGCATTTACAATTGTTGCTTTATAATATGTAAAATATTGTTCTCCTTTATTGCTCCATTTAAGCACTGGTTGATCTTTCATCATATTAGAAATAGGCTTAGTTAGCTTAGCAAAATTGGGAACAAACCTCCTGAGAAAATTCACTTGACCAAAGAAAGACCCGATACCATCTTTATTAGCTACATGATTTCTTTCACTCTTTTTGGATCTATTTTAATTCGATCTTTCAAAATGATATGGCCTAAATTTTTTCCCTTAGTTACAATGAAGATAGACTTCTTAGGGTTTAAAGAGATACCTTCCTCTCTGCAACAATGTAATACAACTTCCAAGTCATGTAGATGACTAGCTCTCTTCTTAGAAAAAACTGTTAGGTCATCTAGATAAATCACTATAATTTTATTCTTGAGATCTCCAAAAGATAAGTCCATATCCCTTTGGAAAATTTCCCCAACATTAATAAGTTTTAATGGCATTCTGTTATAGGAAAAAACACCAATGGGAATGGTGAAAGTTGTTTTATGTTGGTCTTCTAGAACTACTTCCACTTGATTATAACTCAAGAAACTATTGAGCATAGACATCATTTTAGAGCCAACAACCATTTTCAGAATATGATCCATCATAGGTAGTGGATAATTATCTTTCAAGGATTCCTAGTTTAAACTCCTAAAGTCAACACATATCCTTATTTCTCCATTCTTCTTCCTTATAGGGACTATGTTAGCTACCCATGTGGAATGATGGATGGGGTAGATAATTTTTTCTTTAAGCATTTTATCAATCTCATTAAAAATTTCTTTTGAAACTTTGGGATTATAAGTCTTTTTTTTTGTTGGTAAGGTGTGGCACTAGGTTTCAGTAGAATCTTGTGCTAAAATCCTCCATTTCTAAACTTCTTTAAATCTAGATAGCACCATGCAAAGACATCCTTATAGTGTGTCAACAGGGAAATCAATCTCTCTCTCTTCCTAGTAACAATACTTTCCAATACAAATGATCTTAGGATCATCATCTATACCAATGTTTACCTTGTCATATTTAGTAGATGTTTCAACTGAGACTTTATTTTTTTGTTTCAAATACTGGTCATGTCTATTGAATAAATGCTCCAGGGAAACTAATCCTTTTGGAATCTTATCACCCTTTAACTAGATAATATTTGTCTCTTTTCCATCAAGGGAAGTGATATCACCTTCCAAAACATCACCACTTTTATCATCACTACCTTCAAAATAAATGTGAGCAAAAGCTTTAGCCTTCTCCAAAAATTCAATAATTTGTTGATCATTATTGAACACTTGCCAATGATTGACATTATCAGGGAAACTAGGTCTATATACAATTTCAATTCTATAGGACTCATCTTCAAAATATGGATAAGGCAAGAGTAATGACACTGAGACTGCTAAAGAATCAGCCCTAGTATTTTTCTCCCTTGGAACATATTCTATATAAAAAGCATCAAAATCTTCTATACAATCCCAAACTCTATTCCTATTGTGCTTAAGCTAACTATTTTTCATAGTGTAAATTTTCGTCACTTGTTTGACCACCAATTCTGCATCTCCTACAACCCTTAATTGTTTGATACCTTTTTATTTAGCTACACTTAGGCCAAGCAATAGAGCTTCATACTTGGTTATATTATTAGTATTAGAAAACTCCAATTTGAAAGCAAAAGGGAACTTATAACCATCAGGAGAAATCAAAACTACACCAGTGCCTAACCCTACATTAGCACAACTTCCATCAAATTCTATTGTCCACAATTCATTGATTAAATCAGGGCTGATAGGATTTGAACCTTCTCCATGGTCAGAAGTGCACATGTAAGTTCTTGGTCCTATTTCAACAAACAAAATGTCTACTCTTGGATCACCAAACTTTAAGACAATGAATTTGGCTTTAGGTTTAGGATTTAGACATATTTTCTTTCCATCTAGAGGTATCAAGACATGAGACCAATTTATTTGTATTTCTCCACCTAAATCTTTACAAAAACTCCTACTTAAAAGCATGTCGTAACTTGCTAGAATGTCAACAACCAATATAGTTAGTTTTAATCTCTTCTTGGGAAAAGCAACTAAGGCTACTTGAGCATCTTTGATTTGGCCTATAATAGGAACTGGTGACCCATCCATGGAATAAAATTTTCCTTCGGAGGAGGTATAAGACAACCCTAAAGCTTTAGCTATTTGGGTAGACATCACATTTTTGGAAGCTCCAGAATCAATGATACAATTACTTAACCTAAAACCAACAATGAATAATGATATATAAAAAGGTTTAGGTTCATGAATGGGTTTTTTGAACTTGAAGGTTTATTAATAGCATTAGAACAAATGTTTTTCTCAAGGAAGACTTCATTTTCACTAGAGGTTTGAGCATTATATTGAGGTGGTAAGGGTTCTTGTTTAACATATCTGACCAACCTATCCAATTCTAAGGGATTGAGTCTCAAATATTTAGCCTCTGAAATTTGGATTTTGGTATTCTTAAAAGACTCAACTATATCAAATGAACCAGAAGGAATATTATCAGAGAATGAAGAAGATTGTACCTCTTCTGGCACACTTTTAGGAGCCTTTTTCTCTTGCTTTTTCTGCTTGGTCAAAATGTACTTTGGGGATGAAGATGAACCACTCTAATCAGATTTGGCATGTTGTGCTCTAGTGAAAACAACATCATTAGGATCATCAACTCTGACATATACATCTTCTCTGGTATCTATTTCTGATACAAACTCAAATAAATTCATGCTAGCATCATTGGATGAACTAGGTTCCTCCACATATGGTTCCATAGTATGTTCATTGGTCGAAAGAATTTTCATTTACCTAATCATTTATGGACAAGTAGCACCATCATGATCAAAAGTTAGATGAAAATTACAGTGATTTCCTTTACTTAGAGGAGGAGGACCTTCAATAACCTTTGATTTAGAGTAGCCAATAATGGAGATTTGTTAGGAACTTCTTGATAATTCCTTGACATATCTTGATAGGGTGTCTGCAAAGGACCCTTAGGCATTTGTATCTTAAGAGTGATTATATCATTGGCCATTCTTTGAATGACTGGGTCACTAGAATTCACTGGTGATGGTCTCCTAGTTTTTAATTCTTTCTTCCATTTCCTAGAGATAATAAAATCATCCTCTATTGATATGGCCTTGGTTTGGGAAGCAACTACATCAGTGCCACCCTCCCTTTTGATAATGAAAATCATATCTGGTGGAAGATTTTTTATGAACATTTCTTTCAACAGTTCTAAGCCAGGTATCATGTTTGTATAAATTTTGTTATATAACTTATCAAATTTGGCTACAAAATCTCTCATTAACTCATGAACTTCCTTTTTCATTGAACCTGACTGAGTAACCAAGACCTGATCATCTTTTGTAGACTTAAATATGTTCTCGAACCTTGTTCTTAAGCTATCCCAATTATTAATAGAACCATTTGGAAGGGAATAAAACTAGTCAACAACAATGTTTGTCAAATATTTTGCAAAGAGCCTCATGGCGAAATCCTCATGTTGTATTGCAAGAATGGAAGAGGCCTCAAGGAAATCCCTCATGTGCTCATTAGGAGAAACTTTCCCATCTCTAGTAAACTTGGATATGATTTTTCTTGAACCTTTAGGAAATTCATGAAATTGTGCACTTTCTCCAAAAGCTAGGGGACCTATCATGGCTCCCCATGGAACTAGTTGCACCATTATAGGAGGAACTAAAGGAAAATTTACTTGTGTAGGAAGAGTAGTACCACACAAAAGAAGAACTTGGCAAGTTATCTTTTGGACTCTAGATACAGTAGGTTTTAGAAGAGGAGGGGAAGATGGTTTGCTAATAGTCTTGACCTTTCGGGTAGGCAGAAAATATGAGAAATCAACAGTTTCTAGGAACTTGAAATGATCGTTTATAATCTCCTTTTTCTTATCATCCCTAGTATATATTTTTGAATCCAAGTTTCAAATAGGATACTGATAAGCCAACAAAGTCACCAACTTTAATTTATTGATGATTTCAAGGAGGATTTCATCTATTATACACTTGGTTCCTAGGAACTTATGCAGGAGGAGCCCTTACTCTTCTAACTGGAGGTGGGATATTTTCTACAAACACAATCTCTTGTGCATTCTCAAAATGTAGTGCATTTTCTCTAATAATATCTCCAAGTTCTTCCTCTTCTTATAATACTTTGTTAACTTGGTGATATTGATAATTGGTTCTTCTTTGTTGGGAAGCAAGTAACCTGAGACTGGTAATTATATCTTCTTGATCCCTAACTAACCAATTTACATTAGGCTGAAGGAAAATAGCATTACACTTTTGAAGAAGCGTTATTATTAACCATAGAGCAACTCATCATATAAAATAATTTTTTTGAATTACTCCCCAACAGAGTCACCAAAAATATGTTAGTTAACAAATTTATCACCTAAACCCTATATTCTTATGCCCACAAAGGTGATAAATGTAAGTACAGTTGAATCGGTAATAGTACAATCTCCAAACTAATTCTCTACTTGTTTTAAAAGGTTACAACTACCTTTATCTTATGTTCAATGAATGATTTTCAACTAATGTTGATTTTAACTAGAAAGCAAGTAAAGGAAGGGGATTTTAACCATAAAGATTTAAAGGTATCTATCAACTTCATATAACAAGAATTGAAACTAATTAATTAAAGATAAAGACAAAACAAATATCACCATAAAATCCTTATTCATAAATAACAATGTCACAAAAATATATAAAATTATATCATCGATCATCCCAATAATGGATAACACACTAGAAAATATTCGCTATAAAGAGAATGAATCCATACACCATAATTCAAAGATTACACATGCATAAACTTCACTAATGTGTTCTATATCAGAATAATAGATAATAGTCAAAATAACAGATTTTTCTCTAATGAGTAAATCATTTTTTTCCCATATGATATGAATCACATCAGTTGAACCCATATTTAAACATAGCAAATGTCTTTGGTAATGGTTTCTTGAAAGTAACCATACCGAAAATTAGAAAAAGTCTTTAACTTAAAAGATCCAAATTAAAAGAAAGTATTTGAAATACTAAAAATAAACTACAAATCAGTCCCTCCCATTGCTATCTCTTCAACTTCTGGTTCCTCAACCACTTATTGTTGTAAAAAAATTTCCTACACCTTCATTCTGGATTTGTATTCCCTGTACCTAGTAATGATTGCAAAAATTTCTCTACTTCCTGGTGTTAGTGTGATCTAGAGTCTAGTTCTCCATTTTCTAAGGGAAACCTAAGATTCATTCAAAATGTCAGACCTTCTATCAACTTCATTTTTTAAAGGTTTTAAGATAGAGCTCTAGCCTCTCAAGCTTAGATAAAGATTCTTTAGTCATTATAGCAAGATATTCTATTTCCCTATTGAATACTTCTTTGAATTTTGAGAAAATTTCCTTTCAGTCTAGAATCTTCTCATCAAACTCATCAGTTATCTTCACTTACATAGATCATGACAATGCCCTTTGATTTATGCTAACATATCCAAATACCTTTCTAGTGTTTCAGTAATTTCTTTTACCAAGTTATCATATATGTTTAATTTCCATTCAAGTGAGTCAGGCCATGAGGGATCTAACTCCTTTGGATCACTCACAATTTGTTTATTTATTAACTTCAGTCGATCCATGGAAATTAATTCCTTCATTTCATCTAAAATCACATAAAGACTGGTCTAATCTTTCCTAATCTATTGTAGCTTTGCTATGAATTCTTTTCTTTTATCAACAATATGAGTGTAAGAAATCACAGATTTACCAATAAAAAGCATAGTTTCTTGAGACATTTCATCAATCCATTCACTGGAAGCCTTGGAGTAGATTAGGTTATTTTTTATCAACTACATTGCAAACTCATCAATGACTTCTTCTTGAGAACTTGAGGCTCCAGTAGATAAAAAGGGGCAAACTATAGAAGAGATTAAATTTTTTAAAATCGAGAACTTGAGATTCTGATTTTACCCTTTCCTTCCTTTCTTCTTTTACCCTCTTGGATAAAGCATTGACTGAATAATTGGCATGGTATACATCGCCTCAAGTGTCTGGGGTCCCATTTCAACATGTATGATCTTATAATTAGCTACAGTTATTTTATCATCATCCAAATCCTTTGAAGGCTCTGTAATCTCTAGTATTTGGTTACCAGAGATAGGATCATCTAGTATTCTTGACATTTTTGAGCTTTCTTTGGCCCTAAGGAAGTTTGGAACAATTTTTCCATCGTGTC
The DNA here is from genome assembly GCA_007258455.2 of Sequoia sempervirens. Taxonomy (NCBI): domain Eukaryota; kingdom Viridiplantae; phylum Streptophyta; class Pinopsida; order Cupressales; family Cupressaceae; genus Sequoia; species Sequoia sempervirens. The sequence goes on along the minus strand of VDFB02058242.1, from coordinate 296,806,505 downwards.
TACTCTGGCAGATGTTGTGGGAGTATATTTTTTCTTCTTCTCTATTTCCTTCCTTAGCCATACTAGAGATTTCTCTATCAAAACAAAAAAATTATTACCTTGAACAACCTACCTAGATTCACTAGGAATAATTGATATATTTTCTACAAGAGGAGAAGGTATTTCAAATAAAGGTGGGAAAATAATATCCGAATCTTCAAGTGTAGGTTTTTTTTGACCAATATTCTTTTTAGAAGCAGAGGTAGATGGGCTATCTTGTTCACATACTGACTTCAACTTGACTAATTTTTTAGGTTTCTCACCATCACCCCAAATTGTGAATTTGCACTAGAAGACCTAGTAGCCATTCTTGTTGATGATGTACTTCTTCCAGCTACCTGATTAGATCCTTGTTCATTTTTTCTAAGATGATTTTGGTTCATGAATGGAAGCAACAACTTTTCACCATTTCTCGTCTAACCAATCTTGAGTTCTTTTGAATACTGGTGCAACCCGCACACTCATATACAAAAAATAACTTTTACCCCAGTCAACCTTAGGATGAGATTTATTAGGAAATTTCTCATATTCAGGATTAAGGACCACTGAATCTTCAGTCAAATTTTTAGGAATTTGAAAAGAAAGACCAAAATCTTGTATCTACTCGAGGGTTAACCCCGTATGATCTCTTCTGAACACTTCATTTTCATCAATGCAATCCTCCCATAAATCCTCAATAGAAGGTTGATGCTGATATGAGCTTGCAACATACATGTTTTTCCTTACGAAGCCCTTGCTGTCAAAATTGGTTCTCATAAACAAGTATTGGAGATTATATTCCTTAAGAATCTTTTCATTACCTTTAGCCATCTAATTTATTTTGCATGTGAATGATGGAGTTACTAATGGGAAAGCATACCATTGCTTTCCCATATTCGTGTATTTTATATTGACTATGGCCATTTGTATACAAAATTCCAAATACACCAGTAAATCTTTAGGATATTTGGGAAATTTTAAGGGGGGTTTTTCATAACCTTCTATCCTCAAATAAAAAAATCTATCAAGCTGAATATAAAACTTCCAAACTTCAACACCAAAGATATTGACTAAAGGGAAAAATGCATTTCAGGGTTTCCATCTAGTTTCCTCACAACTTCCATAAAAAATGCATCATTAACAAGGAAATATTCTCCCATTCCAACTTTCTTGGTAAACTGTGGATAAAATTTATATATGGGCATGCCAGAAGTCGATAATACTTGTGGTTTCAAACCTGGCAAGAAATATCTCTGACTGGCAATGATATATATCAAGCAAGAACACAGATGGAGAGTGTCAGTCTTTTGAAAATTGACTAATTGTTCATGTAGATGAAATAAAATTATCTTAGGACAATTAATAAATACATCATCGTCATAGATAACCAAAATAAACCGACACATCTAGTCTTCAAATAGTTGAATTTGTGCATTCCTGACAATGCAGTGTAGCAAAGCAATGGTATCAATAATTTTCACCTTAAAATGTACCCTTTTAAGTTTATTGGGTAACTAGGACTTACCTCTTTTCTTTGACTTTAACCATCCTTTGGCCATGGAATTTTTACACCAGGCTTCACTAACCCTAAAAAATTCATTAGCTGCTACAACAGACATCTCCTTTATAGGTGCCTTTTCTAGAATTCTCAATGCCTAGGAAATGACTTTAGGGGAAATTTTATTAACAATGGTCCCGTCCACAGCCTTGATTTTCCAAGTTTCTAGAATGTACCTTCTTGCACATGTAGCAATTAGGTCTACGCTCAACATGGCTTCTGGAAAACATCCAACATGAGCTAATCCAATTTCAAGCACCTTCACATCTACAACAATTTTTTTTTTACTTTCCAAATGTTCCCATAATTCTTCCAATTTAAAAACTTCCAGCTTTGTACCTCTCACACCAAGCTAGTGATTTTCAATTTTAGACTACATAAGCTCACCACACTTAAATAAATGCTTGAATTCTTGAAGAAATAATAATAGTAGGTAGAAGTATAGCTACAGTTTTAAGAAATAAGTTCTCACCACCTTAAGCCATGTAAAATGACAAGACACGCATTTGATGCTAAATTAATAAAACACATTATTTTTTTTTACAGTTATGAAAACCCTAAGGTTTGTGTGCCTTGTAAAAATCTTTGATAAGATGTATCTAGGCTATACCATATGCCTTAGTAAATTCAAAAAAAGTGCCTCAAAACCTGCAGAATGAACAACAAACCTATTTGTCACAGAAAAATGAAACTTAATAACACAAAATCAAGAGTTATGAAGTTTTGAGAACCTTTGACTCACCGACCATACACTTGATGCTACAAAGGACAATAAGTCAGGCCATTTTAAAGTTAATAAAAAAAAACCCAATGACAAGGAATAACAACAAGGTGCACCAAAGAACTAAGTTTTGAAACTTGAAGAACACACGACAAAGGGTTAGAAACTTAGGGAAAACTATGACAAAGGAATAAAATGAATGTGAAGGCCTTTAACTTAAGTAGGAAGCATAGAAAATGGGACATAATTAAAATGCATGATACATAGTATATTTATCAATAACACTACACAAGCCAAGCAACATTAGTAATTAAATCGATGGTCATGACTTGTCTTTCTCCATTGTGTGAGCTTGTATCATGATCACATAGGAAATCTCACGTAAGTTATTTAGTTTATGCTTATGATTGTAGACACCAAAATTTGGTTTAGGCCTGCGACTTCCATATTCTTCATTACTTGTATTCTTCATGGTCATGATTAAGTAATGTTAATTATTTAATTATTCACTTTAATTTTAATTCTTCTATTAATCAAATAATCTTAATTATTTAATTAATTGACACTTTTCTTTATTCTATTTGGTTAATTAAATAAACATTTTTATTTAATTATGTTACTAATTAACCTTATCCTTCTTGTCAAATTAAATAAATTCTTATTTAATTTACTCTTTATCATATTTCAACTATAATTAAATACATTCTTTATTTAATTATTCATTTAAATCCTTTCATCATTTAATTAAATAAATTTTATTTATTTAATTATTCTTCGAATATCGAGTTTTGAATTAAAATGAATTATTTAATTCATTAATTCTATTTTAACGCATTCCTCTATATTTTAGATAATTATGTGAGTTATCTAAGTATTCACTTTTACTCGACTCAACATCTATTTTAATCGCTCAGTTAACTCTTCATTTGATGTCTGAGTGGCTGTCTTGAGTAATCTCTTCGTTAGATCATTCAATCGTCCAGTTCTAACTCATTTGTGTGTACATGCGGATTAATTAAATATTCTTATTTAATTAATTAAACCTCGTGCATGCATTCAAATAGAGAGTCGTTATAATCAATCTTCATCTTTGTCATGCAAAGATATTTCTCCTATTTTCGAATACCGAACTGAAGATTAAATCATTTATTTAATCTTTAATTCTATTTCTAATTTGTATCACTCATGTCATTACTGACAGTTATCAGAATGCATGTCTAACCTATCAATCTCAACTGTCTGTTGATCTTTCAATCTTGGCCTATCGTCTGAATAATCAATTTTCTATAAATTGATTTATCATTCTTCATTCCAGGCTTTCTTGTGAAATCTTATGACTTTTGAGAGCACTCAATCTTGAATCTTCGATATTTTGCTAATCATTATCTTAGGCTATACTTGCATGAAATGCAGAAAGGCAATCGAGATGAATCATGGAAATACATTCGAAATTGGTGAGATTTTTTCAGTTTGTTTACATTTTAACTTCCTTTGTTCTTTGTTGCTTAACATTTAGATTTGCATCTTAGATTTAGTATTGCATTTTTGCTTCTAATTTGTTTCTTGTGCATTTTCTATGACATTACATTTGGTGAACCCAACGTGAATTTGACATTTTTGTAGAGAAATTTGTGTGTTTTCTTGTTTATTTTCATTGTTTTGCAGGTTATAGCCAAGAATTCATATGAAATCCCGTCACCTTCTTTTGAGCACAGAAAAATGGGCGAATAAAATATTTTAAAAAAATTTCTGGGTTTTGTAGATCTCATTCTCAGCTTTGCATAACTTCAAACGGTTTAAAATTTTGTTAAGATTTGAGAGAGTTATGACCATTTTGGTGATCATAGTTTTTTAAGCTTTAACTGTTAAAATGTGAATTTTGTTTTGTTTATAACACTTTTGTCTTGTAGGATTTTACAAAACATTTTTTGGGTTTTGAAGGTCTATGTCTTAGCTTTCCATAGATATCTACGGTTTAAAATTTTTAGTTTTGAGGAAGTTATCACTATTTTAGTTTCCTATTTTCATTTAAGTTTTTTTTTTTTGGTACTAATATTCTATTTTCAGCATGTGTCTTAAAGAGTTAACGAGCTTTTGTAGGATGATTGATGAAGACAGTATTGAAAACTACTAATGAATCTTCCTGCAGAACGCATGTCGAAGACCCTAGTTAAACTTTTGAAACAGATTGTTTGGTAGTGTAGCAAATATTTCATTTGGATTAAAATTAACAAGTGCCTACTGTGTTTGGTGTGAAAGCACAAGTTTGGTCACCCTTACAACTTGGTACATCGAAGTGTCCTCTCCCTTTGCACATCCTTGCGATCATGGGTGTAAGAGAAACGGTTACCAACTCTAGAACTTGGGCCTGTTCTGGTGGGAAAAAGTACTCACCCTAGGAGGACTTAGACCGGTAGCACCCTGAACCTGAGGGACTTCCAACCGGTATATAAAAGAGGATTCTTGGGGAAAGTTCAAGAATCACGCATATGGTTCTGAAGAGATGGATTCGAAAGGGGACTCTCGCCGCATGGATCATGCCCTATGAATGGAATGCCCAAATTAAATACCTTTTGTTTTAGAGACCAACCTATTTGTGGCCATTGCTTGGTATAGTGCAGGGTACAATATCATGCCTGAAGATACTCACTACTAATCCCCTTGAGTAGAGATAGCAGTTCTTGGGAGGTCATTTCCCAAAGAATTTAAAATTGGTATGCTCAAAAGACGTTAATGAGTCGTGGAGGGGAGCCAATGCCACCAAATTTCTAAGCTATCCACTCTCGAGAAGGAAAGGTGTTTATCAACAATCTGGGGTATTTCGGTGGGCTATACCAAGTATACAAATCCTAGGCCTTTGGCCTATAAGGATGTGCTTGTCTGTTATCAACTTAAATGTTCTTTGAGTCTAAAATCGAAACTGAAAACACTTTGTCTTATGATTATCTCTGATTGTCAGAATTTTGATCATATAAAACGTAGTCAGTTTAATTTTCATGTCACTGAAAATACACAGAGAGTCACAACTATTCACCAAAAACTCGCAATTGGTATATTGAGTCGCATCTATTAAATCTTGAGTCGCATCTATTAAATTCTGAGTCACAACTGTTATTTCAAGTCGCATCTGTTTGTCTTGAGTCGCATTTGTCTAGTTTAGAGTCGCATTTGCCAATTTAGCTCGCAATTGCTTTGGAAAAATTGCATGCGTTATATTATGAGTCGCAACTGTCAGTACGAGTTGCATCTGTAAAAAGGTTAACCGCATATGTCAGAGTTAAACTAAATTTTACCAGAGAAATGCAATTGATCACTGGAAAGCCGCAACTATTAACTTGAACCACATATGTTAGATCCTGCAATGCACTTGTCTGATTATCAAAAAACCAAAATTCACAGTCATTGTCCAGTCAACACAATTATACCAGTTTTAGTTATCTTTACACAATCTTTGAAATGAAAACCTGAAATGATTTGCTCAATTTTGCATCCTTTAGGGTCATTTAGTCATTACCATAGTTGTCTTCATTTAGAGTTTAGCTTCATCTTAGGGTACATATTACCTTGCATTAGACTTCTGGAAAGGTCACTTTTACAAACTTCTAGAGTAGTCCACCATCTATACTATAGAAAAATCATAGTGTCAACAAAATTTGTCATTGAACCTACTCCTATCATCCTATACTTTGTCCTGCAGAGAGTCTCCTAGCTCATCAGTCTAGTTAGGAAACTCAACTTGTCTTTGATCCTTGTCCTACATTGGTTCCTTGACTTAAACTAAATTGACACCTTGACTAGATTTTAGGTAGTTGGTCCCTTCGTCCTAGGTTTATAGAACTGATTATTTTAGGAATCTTGATTAGGCTTTGCATCTTCATATCTTAGGCTAGTTTCATCCTAGAAAAATTCTTATTTTGCATACAAAAATCCCAAAAACATAGACTAGAGTCATATTGTTCATAGATATAGTCTTGCATAGCCCGCATATTGAGCTTGTCTTACATGGTTGAAACTAGGTCTAAGAGAAGAGAGAGAGAAAACATGTCAAACCCAAACGAGTTCATCAATCCATTTTCTTTAAGACCTCATAAGACTCTATTAGACAAATTCACCACTAGAAACACTCAAGGACATATTGCAGTAGAGGACATAGAGGCTACCGCATAGGACCCTGAGTTTGCCTCTTTTGTAGATGAGTACCTAGCAAATGATCGTCAATGATTTTTAGGAAAATTGCTAGCTGAAGGTGCTACTTTACCTCCTTGATTTGATATCAGCACCTTAAAAACTCAACCTACACAAGGGACAAATACCACGACTACTAGTACTACTATACCTCAGGTCAGCACAACAATGCCATCTACCACATCTACACAGAGTACAACAATCCATATGTCCCCATTTGGTACATGGCTACAGTGGACGTGGATCTTGAACCTTGAATCTTTCTTGAAATAGTTACTTTGAATGCTTGAATGGATCATGATACCTACATATAACCATATTATCTCCAAAAACATGCATGATGAAAGAAGAATTTTATATGAAAATTGGATCTTGATTATTGTAATAAATATTCAATAATTACTTCTTTGAATGCCTTGAATTTCTCCAAAAATTCTCTTAAATTACTTTGATGAAGTCACATTAAAATTCTCTAGGTGAAAACATAGTGAAATAGCCTTGTATTTATAGATATATATCCTTAATTTTCCAAAATTCAAATATCACAAGTAGACATCTGAATATAGATTTGAAAACATTAAAATACTACCAAAAATATAATTTGAATTTAGGTCCTAAGGTCAAGGGAGGACCCATTTTCCCATGGGTCCTAGGTACCTAAACCTAGGACACACATTGCTAAATGAGAAGTGGTATGTTAAGGCATTAATGAATGTTAGGTTTCCTCTTCGGAAAATGCAATAAAATAGGCTTGGTAAATGAATTAAGGGGCCAATTAAAAAATAAGCTAAATTAATTAAAGAATCCCTAATTAAGTGTGAAAGTGTAAATAAATAGACTTTACAACACTAAAATAAGACACAATTAAGTCAAAATTAACTAGGAAGGCCCAAACAAGTGTGAAAATGTAGAAGGGATACATTTTTGTACATTACACCTTCTTTACGACTTCTTCTTTTAGTTCTCCACCAAGACCTTTGATGTCATTGATAAAATCATCCACCTTTAGCAAGTAGCTTTTGATGTTTTTATCTTTAGACATTTGTAGAGTTTTAAACATGATCTTTAGATTTTGCATCTTAGCTTTCTTGACCTTATCATGTCCTTCATAAATGCTTTCTAACTTTACCTATATTTCTCTAGTAGTTTTCATATTCATAACATTTACTAATTCAAAATTAGCAAGACCAATTAAGAGAGTGTACCTTGCTTTACCATTGTTTTCATAGGCCTTGATCTCATCATTAGTCTTTGAACCATTTATAAGTATACTATATCGAGTCTCAATAGGCTTCAAAATATTTCAAGTCCAAGAGAAACTAGAAAGCCCTCCATCCTTGTCTTCCAAAATACATAATTTGATCCATCAAATAGAGGAACATATTTCTTCTACACCATCCTAGATCTACCTCAAGTGTTTAATCTTTCTTCCAAGGAACCTTGCTCTAATACCAATTGTTGATGCACAATACAACTAAGAGGTGGGGTGACTTCGTTATAACTTAAAACTTCAAAACCCTCACAAAAGTTCATATCCACATCAATTCAATTAACCCTTAATCTATTAGAATGATTTATCATGAAAGTAGATAACCAAAAAAAAAAACCATGAAAAAAGAAACACCAGATTTATGTGGAAAAACCAAGAAGGGAAAAACCATGGTGAGGATTAGCTCACAATATAAATTAATATCAACATTGATTACAAAGGGATCATAGTCGGGGGGCTCACTACCCAAAAGAAAGAAAGTCTCACTGCTAGAATAGAAAAAAAGGTAGAGAAGAGTGTTACAATGAGAAATCCATCTCAATGTAATAGAAAATTCCAACACATCACTAACACCTTTGTAGTCTTATTGAAGATTATGGAAACCTTCTACTCACCGCATCTAATAATCTAATACATGAAAGCTCACACTAAACTACAAAAAAATTCACCTCACAACTCTACAATTCACATGATTCACATCACACACATGTATCTTCACATCCCTCAACAATTCAACACATATTTAAACTATCTTCAATTTTGAAAACATTCTCCAAGGTTGACTATGCACCTCAACCATGCAAGTTCAAATTAAGTTGGCACAAAAAAACTCCCACAATGGAAAGGAATGAAGGAAGACCAAGAAACACCTTAGATAGGACCTAAAAGCACACATATACACCTCACAACACTTCCAAAAACACCAAATCAACTTCTGCAATTAGTGTAAACACCCAAGGTTGGTTGAACCTTTTTTCATACCATTAACATTTAAGTACACACTTCCTCAAATCCAATGATGACTCATGGAAAGCACACCACATTTTAGCACAATCTAGAATATTCCACAAACACTTTAGGATCCAACAAATTCCTTTACAAAAAAATTCACTTGAAGAATGTACACACCCAGTACACTCAAATAATTCTACCATACATTGCAACTCAAGAAACTCACTTCCAAAGAACAAAACCTCAAAACAATTCAACTAAAGAAAGATACAAACGCTATTAGCACCCTTTCGAATCCACAAGACTTGAAACCACTATGAGGAGAAATGTAGAGCAAAAACATGTCTCCCAGACACCTCTACAATACACATTTCACACACTAGTGAACATAACTTCCTCTGCACAATGATCCAACACACCAAATTCTAAGTGCAACACCTCTGAATACCTTTAATCAACATATCCAAATCACAAAATAAAATATTAAACATTAAATAAATGCAGAGCCAAATGAGAATGCTACTCTATAACATAGAACACCACTACAATGCACTATTTCCTCTTTTTATTAATTTTTTCTCAAAAGAACTTGGTAACCAAGCACTAGAGACATATCCTCAACATCTTCAACACTTCCTCATAAAAATCAAGCCAACTGCAACATAGCAACTCAACCATGCATACATATATAGAAGCTTATAAAAGCAACACTAAAGGTTGATATCAGTAGCTTACTAATGACAACATAGTGCAACTAATCAAAGCATCACAGATACAACATCAACTCAATACCAACTACTCACACTCTTGCAATCATCTCCTAATCATACAGTTGACACCAATGACAACACATAAGCTTGTTGACATCAATGAAAACACAAGATACACATACTTTCAACAACTTGTGGAGGGTTTTATTTCATCTTTTGACTATAATAGATAAGGCACTAGCCAAAATAATTAATAGGGCTCAAAATTAAGTAGAATAAAATGCAAAAAATTGAAAATTAATTTAATTGTAGTGTATTATATCATGCTCAATCCACATTATCAACAAAGATAGTGCTAATAGAGGGTTTTGAAGATGATCTAGCCAATCAAAATCATCCTCTATAATATCATTGTGAATATCAACATATACTATGGAATCATTATAAGCACTACCATTCTAAATATAATGTGCCAATAGTGGAACCCAACTTGGTTTTGTAGAGCCTAATGTGAAAAGAAGAAATAGTATAAAATCTATCTCCTATTTATTAGCCACTGACCTCGAGTTCTTGAGCATAGGATTTAGCTAATCTTAGAGAAGCCTAGAAAATTAGTTGGAAACACCAACAAACCATACCAAGAATTATAAGAAGAGCTCTTTTTTTATAAAATATCTCTAATAAGGTAATAAAATATATGATCAATGTCCCATAAATGCATCACAAGGTTTCAATTGTGTGAAACAAAGTTAAGCACATAATGTAATGCATGCCCCTTCCTCAAAGTAATTTCTAAAAAAAATTGGGAGAAATTGTCTTTAAGGTAGATTAAATTGATGTTTGATCAGACATGAGAGATTTATAGGAAACCATATGCCAAATAATATGTTTGCAAAAAAAATTACTCATGATAAGAGGTTTCCTAGAAAAAAAGCCATATATTTAACAAGACAAAGATAGAACATGATGGATCTAATGATTTTGGGTCATTATAAATGAGAGATAATGTATGATATGATCATGCCCTAAATTGAAATCATTCCCCAAATATTTGTGGAACTATAAATACAAGGGAGGAATGACACAACATAAAATATTTTGGGTCAATATGGAAGAGACCTAAATGCCTCAAAACTTTACATCATTGCCAAAAGGAAATGAAATAATAAACACAATATTCATGACATAAACAAGAATGAAGATAAAAATATATTAATGTAATGAAAGGTTCATTTTCTTTGCATTTCCATGCCAATGAGAACAAAAAAGGGCCATCAAAAGAAAAATAAGAAAGAAAAATACATCCCCAGAAACACATTATGGAGATTTCATATCACATGCAAGAAAAATAATGAAAAAAAGGTATTACACATGTTAGGTTATCTATAGAAAATCATAAATGAAAGGCAGATGAAAATCTAAAGGAACTACAACAAGTGTAGTACAAGGAGAAGCACCAAGTTCAACACATGTTGTGTCACTCATAGTAGGAGGATCATCATGGTTTCCCCCATCAAGGTTCATTGATTTGTAAAATATAAGAGATAATTCATTATGATATTGTTTTTGTGCATTTAACTTATCTTTTGATTTAGTATCATAATAGATCACAATAGGTTGCATACTAGTCCTATCAGCATGATTGCAAGCACAATCATCCATGTGAAACATTTTAAATATTTTTTGGTTGGGATAGATAAGATTTGGCTTCATAATTTTGTGAGGGTGGTGGAGTGGATTAAGGTGATGATGGAGATGAATGGGTGGGAGGCATTTCATTAAAATTTGGTTGTATGAATGGAGAATCATTAGATGGGGATTTAATTTCTTTAATAGGTTGATGAGCCATAGTTTGAAATCTTTTTTCAAATTCCTTCACTCTTTTGTTTTTTCTCACATGAGCTTAAAATTGTGAAGGGGGAATTGAGGCATTTTTCAACATTGGTCCCTTTTCTTACTTCGTAGGAGCAACTGAAGGAACTATCAAAGGTTTTTTTAGGTTTGTGCACAATTTTTTTTCTTTAGGAGGCACAAAATTAATCATTTTAGGCTTCACTAAATGGATTTATCATCACCCTTTATAAGATGGTGAAGGGGGAACTACAATATAGATGCCTCCAAGATGAGGAAGAATACTTGGTCTAGGCTAAGGTTCATTCACTACTTGTGGGGTAGGACAAACATTCATCAAAGCCATTGGAGACCAAGGAGCCTGAGGAAAAATATTAATAAGGATAATTAGGCTACGCTTAGATTTTAAATTTTGATATGATAAGAATAGATGGTCTTCACAAGGCTTAGTGAGTTGGATGGTGTACCATGGAAAAATGGATGATTGATATTTTCATGGTCTTTTAGGCCTTTTTCCTATGATTTTTGACTTATTTGGCTTTGATTTAATGTTGCATTGTGACTTCTACACTCACATTAGGTCCTAAATATTCAAATTATGGCATCTTGTGAGGTCTTGTGAAGTGTTGTAACACATTTATACACTTTTCTAGACTCTTTTCATTATAATTCATCTAAAAATTACCTTTTCATCACTTATCAAGTCCTATTTTGAAGTGTTGTAAAGTATTCTAACAAGATTTCATGCTTTTCTAGGCTTTTTATCACTATTTACACATTTATTATGCTCTATTTGACCACTTTAAGCACTCATAAGTCTTAATTAAGTGTATTTTTTAATGTAAACTTGACAAAAAAACATTAAATGAAACTTAATTTATGAAACCCACTTACAAGCCCAAGGTGGGACCCATTCACCATGGGTGGCGAATGAGTCCCTCTTGGCTCAAAATTAAAAATAATTCAAATTTTCTTTTGGGTTTTTATTTAAAAATACCTTATGTTGGCCTATGATGAGGTATCATTGGGTTATTAGGGCACAAGAGTGTATAAATAAGTGTTTTTCCATTAATTTTACATCTAATTCATTCAAGCATTTAAGCATTCACTCATTCAACATCAATCAACATTTGAGCACTTTGCATCATTCAATCAAGCATCTTGGAGCAACAATTGACATATCTTCAAATTTCTTCAACAAGTTTGGTGGTTTTAGGACATTTACATGTTTTTTATTCATCTTTCCTTGTTCATTTCATTTCTTCATTAAGGGTTTTATTACCAAAGTGGCTTTTGACCAAGGAAAATACCTATAACCTAACCCTTAACCACTTTTCCCCTTTTGCATGTGTGTTTGCAGACTTTTGTATGTAGATTTATCAAGAAATTAGGTGTTGAAAGATGGTCAATAAGTCAACAAAGTGTTTCAAGTAAACTAAACCCTATTTCAATCTTAGAGACAACTTATAGTCCATTTTCTATAGATTTGACTTCATCAACCTGACAAGAAGACAAGTGTGGATCTGTAGCTACATAATTGACCCTTGATTTCATAGAATTTTGGAAGAGGTCTTATTTTCCATCAGTGTTAAATGAGTCCCACCTGAAGGTTGAAAAGTGTGATTTTTTCATATTCCAGTTCTCGACAATCAAAAACCTGTTTCAGGAGAGTTTACCAGTAGGAGGAATAATTCACCATCAGTGGTGAATGAGTCCCACTAGTCATCAACAATGATTTTTCCAACATTCTAGAATCTTCTCAAGTCTATAATCTTCCTCTAGGTGCACTTTTTTCAGTCCCTTTTGTTTATGTTCTGCATTTGTTCATGTTTTAGTTCATTCTTTCTTATCACACTATGTTTTCAAACATTGCATATTTCATAGGTTTTGCATCAATAGTCAATAAATTTCATTAGTTAGCTGCATTTACAACATTGCATTTAGTCATAATTGCATCATACAATCTCTATTTGAGTGAACCACTTCAATTTTGTTGGTTATTCTATCTCTCTCCTTTTAGGTGGAAGATCCTAAGAGTGGAATATAAGCCCATAGAACCATACCACAAAATTGTTTGTTCATTTTGGTGAACCTACATATAGAACACTTTCCCTTTCTAATTGCAATTGCATCTTGCATCCTAGATTTCATTTGCATCAACATTCATTTAGGTTTTGCTTTGTTTTTGCATCCTAGGGTTTCTCAAATTGTATTAGTGAAAGACTCATTTCAATTTCATTTTTGCATATCATATCATTCAAAAATTAAAATTTTTCATTTGCATCCTTAGTTTTCATCTGAAAAGCATTAAAATCACTTTAAATTTTTTGAAAAATACAAAAAAAATCTCATAACTAGACTCATTCGCCACCCTAGGCAAATAGTCCACCTGGACATTTTAAACATCTTTAGGAATTTTCTGGGCATTTCCAACATTATTGTTTTATGTAGTCACTTTTTGTTATACTTTCCAAATTGTCTGTCTTCTCTTCCTTGTTACATCTTAGTCTACTTGCATTGATTTTCATCATCGATTTTTCTTTTAACAAGTTTTGGAATTCATTGAAATCCTTAGTAGACATGTCCAATTGTTCCTTTGGCTATGATCCTAATGGCCTTGAGCTACCTCATGCTCCTTAAAATCCTCATGATTGTCCTCCTCATGATGTAGAAATCATTGGAGAAGATGACGATAGCATGACCGAGTTCTTAAATGAATGTCTTGATAACCTTGAAGCGAATTCAACCTTTTACCCATCCATGAAGTCACAAGATCTTCCTATTGTTGCACCTCTTGATCACTTTGGATACCTACATCCTAAAACAAATGAAGGCCCTAAGTTCCCTCCCATAGGTGTACCTAGTTCCTCTAAACAACCACATCATCAACCATTTTATGATAATACAGTTACAAACACAACAATCAACCTTGAAACTTATGGAAAAGGATTTACTATCCTAAGTAAACAAGGTTGTGATATAACAAATGAGGATAACATTCACCAACTTCTTGAACAAATACCAATAGACAGAAACATAATAGGACTAGGATATCAAGATCCTCCTCATACTGATAAGCCTCCTTTTGAATATTGGAGACTTTGAGATGATGGCACAATGATCTTTGATTCCCCTCATGACTTGAATATTCTCCTTCCATGTGAACAACCCTTACATGATTCAAAAAACATGGATGCTAGGATCCCCATGGGTCCTCTTCCTCCTTCCACTCACAAAAAATTAGAGTCAAGCAAATGAAAATGACCTTACAAATTGAAAAAACTCAATTTTCCTACCCATCCACCACTTGAATGTGAAAAGGAGACTCCACTTTCTTTTAAACAAAGTCCTTATACTCTTCCCACCTTCAAATAGGTTGCTCATTCATCCTAAAGACTCTAACATACCATATTGTAAATACCATCATCTTCTTAGACATTGAACTAAAGAATGTCAAACATTGAAGGACATACTGGACAAGTATCACTTCACTAATACCGACTGCTTTCTTACCATCCCTTAAAACCCAAATCCATTTATCATGCCGTAGTTGAAGAATTTTCCATTCTCACTATTGCATGATCCTTCCCATCAGCTACCTTGGCTCATTCTTACCCTACACTCTATGGAGGAAAGAAATTATTAGCCTTGTCCTCGTAATGCATTTTCCATTTGTCTCTTAATGGTATTATTCACCTTTCACTAACACTACTTTATATTGCGAAGACAATAACTCGATTAATGGTTGTCTTGCATTTTCCTTACTCCCCTTTTTTCATTTAGTGTGCTTTTATGTGTGTATTGTGTTCCCCTATACTATGTGTTTGATGTTCCCCTATACTTTATCTTTTCCTTTTGGGGATGACGCAAAGCATTGAGATTCCCTATGTCTTTTCCATGTTGACCCAATTGGTCCTTTTTCTTTTGGGGATGATGCAAGGAATTGAGACCGAAATGTCTCCATGTTGACCTAAAAGGTTTTTTTTTTTGGTTTGACTTTTTGTTTTCTTTTCGCTTGTGTTTTCCTTTTGGGGATGATGAAAAGCATTGAGACCATAATGTATCTTCCATTTTGACCCAAAAATGACCTTTTTTTTCATGTGTTTTCTCTCTCTTTGTGTCATTCTTCCATTTTTATGTGCTTTCTGGAATGATGATAGTTTCCAAGCTCTTTCATAAAAAACATTGCAGCAATGAACATACCGACCCCAAATCTATAGATCCCTTATGTGTTTGGTGTGTTCCTTTCTAGGGGGCAACTCCCCTTTATTTTATTTTCTTTTTCATTTACATGAAGCAACCTTCCTTGGAAACATATGACTTGGCATAGGGGCTTTCCAAGTTGGCTCTCATGTCTTGTTTTCTTTTTGTATTTTCTTTCCTTTGCTACTTCAAAGTAATTGTTCATAGATTAGTGTGTAGCAATTTCTTTAAAGTGGGGGGTATACATTGGAATCATTTCATTTACATTCTTGGTTCCTAGTGTAGCCTTATCACTTCATATGGTGTGTTTTCCACTTTGTGGATGACACTGGGTGTGATTTCCTTCATAAATGTGATCTCTCTTAGCATATTACATTCTTCTTAGTGGCCTGATGAAATGCACTGCATCCCCTAAGTTGTGAATATACTATTCTTTGATTGGTACTTTCTTGGAGAAAATAGACACAATGTTCCCTAAGTTATAAACCTCACATGAACTTGACAAGACTCCTTTGAACATCTTCTACATTTTACATCTTTTCCACCTTATATAACACAACTTGCAAGCTTGTGGTACCTTGGTCTTTTTTCATGAGTTCTAAGAATACAAAGCGTTGCTTGTCTCATGAGGCACAAACCAAAATTTTCCTTTGTGGTGCCTTGTTAAAGTTATCAGGAGGTATAACTTTAATATGGTTGAGCAAGAAGCCCATTCAATGACACAACTTTTCCCATAGCCACCTATGTTTTTTTGAGTGCATACCAACTAGTGTATGTTTCTCACCTTTTGGGTCTTCTCACCTAGTGGACTGCCATGAGTTTTGTCACCCCAGAGTGAGTATGCATTCTCTTTTTCTCACAAACATCCTAGATCTTATCCACAACTAGTTTGACAAATGATCGAAGCTTAAACCAATTTTTTTTTCTCTTTCTCTTTCACATGTGTGTTCATTTGTTCTTATGTTTAGTTTTCCATGGGATCTTCATCCTAGGGGCTTCATCATCCCTCTTGATCATTGTCATTCCATCTTTCTAGCATAAGTGAATTTAGATCCCTCTCGATATGGATGGCTACTTTAGTGTGAGTTTGAAGCAAGTTCATCCTCTCACTAAAGTGGGGGCTAAATGTACCATAGAAAAATGGATCATTGACATTTATGTGGTCTCTTAGGCCTTTTTCCTATGATGTTTGACTTATTTTTCTCTTATTTAATGTTGCGATGTGACTTTTGCATTCACATTAGGTCCTAAATATTCATATTATGGCATCTTGTGAAGGTTTTGTGAAGTGTTGTAACACATTTCTAAACTTTTCTAGACTCTTTTCATTATAATTCATATAAAAATAACCTTTTCATCACTTATCAAGTCCTATTTTGAAGTGTTGTAAATTCTCGTAACAAGATCTCATGCTTTTCTAGGCTTGTTATCACTATTTACACCTTTCTTATTCTTTATTTGACCCCTTTATCCACTCATAAGGCTGAATTAATTGTATTTTTGAATGTAAACCCGACAAACAACATTAAATGCAACTTAATTCTTGACACCAACATACAAGCCCAAGGTGGGACGCATTCACCATGGGTGGTGAATGAGTCTAGTTGATGTGTTTTTTATGCACTTCTCAACACAGGTAATGCATAGGTGCATCACCTCTCTTGAAAGACAATCTTCCACAATCGGATTGCAGAACACTATCCCAAGGTCTCTAATGTCAGGTCTTGATAGAGCTTGGAATATCGCAGTTGATTTATGTGATTCCTTGGAATCACAAGGAGGACTTACAAATGAGTTACAAAGCATGGGAAGTTGGGTTTGCAAATGCAGTTTCAAAGCACTGGAAGCGAATGAATAGCGGTTGTCCACTCAAAGCAACAAGATGAAACTCATCAAGTTTATCTGATTTAGCTTCATGGTGATCCTTTGGAACCTACTCTAACAAATGACTAAAATAAATAGCAAAAAGAGAAGGGTTAAGAAAGTTGTTCTAATCCTAAGCTATGAATGAACTGTAACAATGGTGGCTGCTACAGTAGATAGGCTTCCTAAACTGAGTTTTTCTTGACCAAGAGAAACCTATAGCTACACAAAACCACTACAATATTCTAATGTCTGGTGATTTTCAGATTACACATACACATCATGAACATGTAATTGAACTAGGTTGCAACAATGAAATAAAGAAGTCTAGGCTAACTTTGCACAGTAGCTTGTCATCAACAAGTGCTAAAAGTATGGGATGAAAGCTCATCAAATACTCTAATAGCAACACCATCATGACAACCATTCAAGAAACTAACACTAAAACTAACATGGAAGTAGAACCATGCATGCAAGATGAGAAAAATCAAAGAGAACATCCATAAAATCATGCAATGTTGTCTTCTATTATTGCAAATGCTTTTTACACCAGCTCTCCAACCATTTACAAATTAGGGGCAAGCCCCTATTTATAGTTTTCCAAAGCCCAAATGAATAGATAAGATTGAATTACATTGTGTGGCTCAGATTTGATTGGACTAGGGCTTCACCTACCCCACAATATTCAACAATGTAAAATACATCTTTTGTCTTTTCCCTATTTTTCTCTTGTAGTGACTAGTCACTGTAGCAATTTTGTCTTCTAGCTAATTTCCCTTTTTTTGTAGTTGAAATTGTTCAAAAGCTTCCTTCTTCCCCTAATGGATTTGAAACATTTCTCAACCAATCTAGTGCATCCTATTTGCAGATTTGTATCATTGTGGAATGGGTTATTGGTCCCTGATATGACGAAATAGCTTATGATGGATCGTGATCATTTGTTTGGGGGGAGGAAACAATCGCTCCCTCCCACCACCTTCAAGGACACCCTTTATAGATTTGTCACTGAATTCTTTAACATAGGCCTTCTCCTAATGCCATCTATGTTGATGGGGGCTAGGGGAAAAGGTGAGCATAAATGAGTGGTGAAAGGAGCAATGTTTTTTTTTCCTTGTTCAACATTCTTAATGGGCCCCCAATAGATGTGTGGTAGGTTACTGGAATCCTGCATACATGAAGTGTCATAAGTGATTTCATACACAAATCAAGGAAAATGTTATTCAAATCCTACAAACTCCTTGTTAGATCCACCCATGCATCATTAAAAGATCATAATATTCATATTTGGAGCTCATTTGGACCATAAACATTAATGCAGGCTCAGGGGTGTGGGTAACACAGGGTGAAATGATGATGGAAAATGAACAATGAAGGATAGGTGGATGATAGACTATGATAGAGGGACGATGACCCACAAGGAAAGTTCCCACAGATGGCCGGAGGGATGGCGATGAAGGGACAGTGGCCTGCAAGAATAGTTCCCATGGCCACGAAGGGATGGTAGCCTACAAGGAAATTTCCCACAACCACAAAGGGATGGCGGTCCACAAGGAATGTTCCCATGGATGGCAACAAAGGGATGACAACCCACAAGGAAAGTTCCCACGGATGGTGACAAAGGGACGACAAACCACAAGGAAAGTTCCCATGACCACGAAGGGATGGTGTCTCGTAGGGAAAGTTCCCATGGCCACAGAGGGATGGTAGCCCACAAGGAAATTTCCCAAACAACCATGGAGGGATGAAAACATGCTAGGAAATTTCCATGACCATGGAGGGATGGTTGTTCGCAAGGAAAGTTTTACAACTTCAAAAAACTTAGCAAATTTGAGATTTTTCAATTTTTGCATATGAGAAAAGGGGTAGAAAGAGTGCCAAACATATTTCCTTAAGACTTGAATCATTTTGAAAAATTCAAAAATTTGGAAGGGGGAAGCTAGAGCGTCGCCACCCTTTTGAAATGGCAATTAGCACATGACAACCCACACATAGTGACCCATAAGGAAAATTCTCAACTGGCCATAGAAGGATGGCGGCCCACAAGGAAAGTTCCCAAACAGCCACGAAGGGACGATGGCCCACAAGGAAAATTTTATAATGTCTCAACACATGGAAAATTTGATGCAAAAAACTTTAGGCATGTGAAGAAATTCATTTGATGCTCCCTAGATGATGAAAACTTGAAGTTTGCACCCATTCTAGAAATGCAGAGATTTGGAAGGGGGAAGTTGGAGGGTCGCTGTCCTTTTGAAATAGTAATGAGCACATGGTGACCCATGAGGAAATTTCCCAAACAGCCACAAAGGGCTGACGACCTGCAAGGAAAGTTCCCAAATGGCCACAGAGGGATGATGACTCACAAGGAAAGTTCCCATGGCCACTGAGGGATGGCGGCCTGCAATGAAATTTATACAACTTCCCAAACCTTAACAAAACCTTGGTAGTTCACTTAGGCATCACAAAAAAATCCAAAATCCATAGGAAACTTGTCCCCAAAGTCAAAATATGAAGAAAAAAGTGAATCAAGTGATCAGGGACCAAGTCAACAGGAACAAGGTAAAAGGTGGAAAAAGGAAAGGGGAACTTTGTTTCTCCCCCAATTTGAATGCCCCAAGTAAAATCAAGGGCATGAAGCAATGTTTATGGGCCAATTGACACTAATGGTGTGCATTGATTTCTTGGTATGACAAATCTAGGTTAGGTGAGATGCAGGAACCCACACTCATTTGGATGCCTGGTCAAGGCTCAAATGGAGAAACTAAGTGCAGATCCCACCATGTGAGCATAAGTTGGGTGTCAATCGATACTCAGTGGTGTAACATGAGTAGAAACCTACATGAGACAACCCATAGTTGTGGGTTCACGAGCCTTTGAGGATGCCAAGGCAATAGGCAAAGGGAAACCAAAATACTTAGCAAAATTTAGGTAGGTGAATTTGGTCAGGGGAATTTCATCATTTGAATGCACATGACCAATTTGGGCTTGGAAAAAGGGGCATGCAAAATGAGATGGGAGAAAACCATCCCATTGGGAGTGAAAAGAGACATGGTCCCTGCCTTCGGCGGGGCATGTGTGCAAAACATGCACAACAAATGGTGACTTGCTGGGGAAATGCTCCAGAGTATTTCGATGAAAAATTGGAATCACAAACCTAGAATCTCTAGTTTTGATCTTCATGCTAGGGCAAACAAACTAGACACTCGACCAAAGGATCAATACCATTAGTCAACCCAACCTTCAGTATGTTGAAAATACAAGTGTGTGCAATTGCGTTAATTCCCATCCTTCAGTTGCTATAGGAACCTAGGCTCTATCATGTTAATCTACATAGTTTATTCTAACTCTAAAAGCATGTAGGATATTGCCTCACTACCATTCAATTGTCTATAGCCCTGATGAGGTTGTTGTTGTGATTCTCCCAAACATTGCTCTACTACCAGTCAGGCATCCATAGGCTTAGTAGATTTGCTCAGATCCCCTTGAAAATTTGAATTTTATTTCTTTTAATTTCCAATGCTTTCTTTTCTTTTCTCTTCTTTTCTTTTTATTTTCTCTTTTCAATTCCTTTCATTTCAACCTACAAGCAAGGAAGCTCATGTTCAGGGCTGAGAATCATAGTGGCATTGAAGTAGAATTTTAGATTTTTCACTTAACTAGACTTCACAAAGGACCTACAGTGACCTCAAGATTCTTAATTTGTGTAAGAGATATGAGATTTTAGAATACATTAGAGTTAGACCAACCAACAACTTATCTTCTTTGAATCAAATGCCCAGATCACTTGACACTAACAAAAGACCTTCACCATCTACTCTAAAAACTTGATTAGAGTTTAACAAAGAAATACGTAGAACAACCCCAGGTGATAAGTATGGTTGTTTTGTGCATAGATGTACCCAACTAAATGTAGAGGAACCCTAGGAAAAGCAGCTACAAAGTGACAATAGACAAAAATAAAATGAAAGAAAATGAAAAGAAAACACCTAAACTAATGAAAGCGAGAAAGCAAAAGCAAACAACAAAGAAACTACCCTTAAGAAAACAACCTACAACAAACCAACTACTCTAAAAAAAGTAGGAAAGCAAGGTATATACATGAAACCCACACTACTCAAAATGGGCTAGAAAGCAAGGTATATACACGAAACCCACACTACTCAAAATGGGCTATGTACAAATATATTTACAAAGCACTATGTTTAGGCAAGGAAAACTGACATTCACGCCCATTGGATTTTGTAATGCATGCACAAGTAATAGGGCAATCATTATAGTTCTTAACCATCTAGATTTGTCCTTATATTCAGCATAATGAAATTCAATATTGCAACATTCAAATTCTATCCCATCATCACAAAAGATCAACAATTGAGGTGATTCACTAAGCTCATGATTAATCCATAAACACATTTGTCTCCTCTCATTCCCATAATCAAAATAATAAGTGTAGCTATGAGAATTAACAAGGGAAAGGAAGGATAGAACCTAGATGTTGTCACATGGAGGCAACAACATTTTATAGGAGATAGAGAGCATTGCATCATCAATTACTACATCGACAGCTTCGAATGGTGACATGGGATCGTACAACATTATTGATCTTGAGCTTACATAAGGGTAGGAGTATGAGGAAAAAAACACCTCATCCAAGCCTCACATGGGATCCACAACCTCAATGAGCTATTCTTTGAGGAAGTACACCTCATCTCATTGATTATTTGCAAACTCAATATCTACCTGATTGCCATCTTCAAAAGGTAGAGTGTTGTCCCATCTCCTTTCCCATGTGTCTACCTTATTTTTGTGATGTTCAATATCATGGGACAATGACATGCATGAATCTATCCCAATGCATCCTTTTGAATGTGAAGGAGGATCAATAGTGATCATGGCAGAAAGACTGCAAGTTGGATCTTGTAGTCTGTCGAGTGCCTCATCTGTATTGGCAGCTATCTCAAAACCTCCACCTTTTTCTTCTTCTCTTTGATGTTCATGTATCTCCTCATGATGCTCACTTGTCTCCTCTTGTTCACTGTCACTATAAATGGAGAAGGAACACCTTTCCCACTCTGGAGGCTCCAATGTATCACCATTCAGAGCCTCAGGTGGCGGGTCTTCATCACTCCCCTCTCCTGGAAGGTACTCATTCTCAACATTGGTATACATTTGAAGTGTAGCTCCAAATGGAACAAAGACTTTGATTGATTGCACCTCCTTGAGGGGACTAAAATCCCATGCATTGTTTCTATTCAAGGATTCCCCATAGAGCCCAACATGCATGGTGTATGAATTCTCTTCAAGATGGGAAGATTCTTGGTGACCAATGGACAATGCTCCTATGTGTTCTACTTCATCATTTAGAGACACATGACTATGTATTTATTCCATTGTTACTGCCCCAACATCCTCATGAGGGTTTCTTTCAGCTAAGTTATCACTTGGTTCTAGCTCTTGATCTCCTTGTTTTATTCCTGGGTTAGCTATAGGGGGTAGTGCACCTAGCTACACCACTTGTCCTTTGACTTGCTCGATGGCCTCTTAGAAAAGTTCACACATAAACTCAGAATATGATGAATCATGGAGTCTGCAACAATTTAGGAGCAAAAAAACCTCTAAATCCACTTGATATCTTACCTCAGACCAATCCCTTGCAAGTCTTGAGACGAGTTGGTCATATCTTTCCACTATTGGATCCTCATCATCACTTGGGAAGGAAGTCAGCTATTAGATAGTCGTGCATGTGACTGTTCCCACTCCTCCAAATCTCCATTTTTTTATTCTTGATCACTGTCATTCATGAAAGAGGTCTTCTAATCTAATCTCACTTATTTCTTTCTCATCATTCTCTATTGTCCCAAGGTTGTCAACCTTTTCTTCTTTCTGATTCTCAACATTTGTGTTGGTTGTCCTAGCATATGCTACTACAAACTTTGTTGATTCATCATCAACTATCAATAGCTCCTATTTTGGGGTGGATGATTGGTCTTTGCTAATGGAGGAAAGGCCTCTTAACTTCTTTTTGACTAAACTTTCATCAAAGCTTTCTGCTATCCTACATAAATCAGCTTCTTCCTTTTCATTTTTAGCTTCAATGTTCGCTATCCTTGTACTAGTTTTTGTTAAATCCCTTGGTTTCTCTTCAATGTGTTGTCCTCCATATTTTGATAACATTTTTTCTTCATGGAATGACTCATCCTCCTTTAAAAACCAACTTTCCTAAAAAACCCTTGACTTGAGTGATGATCTTGTCACATGATGGACACATAAATTCTAAATGTGGTGCATTGTAAAATCTACACCAACTTGTCATCAGTACCTCCTCCAATCTTGGTCCGCCTTTGCTACCCAAACATTCCTAGATCAGCTCCTTGAATTCCTTGGCTTCCATTGTTGTCAATTCTTCATCCGAGTCTGCAAGGGTTAAAGGTTGATAGATTTCCCAAAAGGAAATTTCTCCCTACAAGACTCTCTCGATTCTGCTCAAGAAAGTTAAACATCCCAATTCATTGTGCCTACATGTACCATGGATTCTACATTTGTCTACAAAATTGTTGCAATGGTTTCTTCAATCTCTTGTTTAGATCTGCATGCAGTTGAGTTATGCTAATTTGCAAATGTTGCTCTATTTTGACTCAACTCTTGTTTTCCTTCTTTTTCTGATTTTAATGAGATCTCCCTATCTCATATTTCTACTTGAAAGTTATTTCAACTTCCAACTCTTAGCTTGGTAGCCTCAACATGCTATCCCTCCTTCTAGTGTTGATGTGTTTTTTATGCACTTCTCAACACATGTAATGCATAGGTGCATCACCTCTCTTGAAAGAAAATCTTCCGCAATCGAATTGTTTAACACTATCCCAAGGTCTCTAATGTTAGGACTTGATAGTGCTTGGAATATCTCAGTTGATTTATGTGTTTTTCTGGAATCATAAGGTGAACTTACAAATGAGTTACAAAGTGTGGGAAGTTGGGTTTGCAAATGCAGTTTCAAAGCATTCGAGGCAAATGAATAGTGGTTTTCCACTCAAAGCAGCAAGCTAAAACTCATCAAGTTCACTAATTTAGCTTCATGGTGATTCTTTGGACCCTACTATAACCAAGGACTAAAATAAATAGCAAAAGGAGAAGGGTTAATAAAGTTGTTCCAATCCTAAGCTATGAATGAATAGTAACAATGGTGGCTGCTATAGTAGACATGCTTCATAAACTAAGTTTTTCTTGACCAAGAGAAACATACAGGTACACAAAACCAGTGCAATCTTCTAAGGTCTGGTGATTTTTAGATTACACATACACATCATGAACATGTAATTGAACTAGGCTGCAACAATGACATAAAGAAGCCCAGGCTAACTTTGCACAACAACTAGTCATCAACAAGTGCTAAAAGTATGTGTTGAAAGCTCATCAAATACTATAACAACAACACCATCATGACAGCCATTCAAGAAACTAACACTAAAACTAACATGGAAGTAGAACCATGCATGCAAGATTAGAAAAATCAAAGCGAGCATCCATAAAATCATGCAATGTTGTCTTCTATTGCTGCAAATTCTTTTTACACCAGCTCTCCAATTATATACAAATGAGGGGCAAGCCCTTATTTATAGTTTTCCAAAGCCCAAATGAATGGCTAGGATTGAATTACATTGTGTGGCTTAGATTTGATTGCATTAGGGATTCACCTACCCCACAATATTCAACAATTTAAAATACATCTTTTGTCTTTTCCATGTTTTGTCTTATAGTGGCCAGTCACTATAGAAATTTTGTCTTCTAGCTGATTGCCCTTTTGCTATAGCTGAAATTGTTCAAAAGCTTCCTTCTTCTCCTGATGGATTTGAAAAATTTCTCAGCCAATCGAGTGCATCCTATTTGCAAATTTGTATTATTGTGGAATGGGTTAGTGGTCCCTAATCCAACAAAATAGCTACTGCTGGATCATGATTGTTTGTTTGGAGGGAGGAAATAGCCACTCCCTCCCACCACCTTCAAGGCCACCCTTTATAGATTTTTCACTGACTTCCTTGACATAGGCCTTCTGCTAATGCTATCTCTTTTGATGGGTGCTAGGGGAAGAGGTGAACATAAATGAGTGGTGAAAGGAGCGATGTGCCTTTTCCTTGTTCAACATTCTCAATGGGCCCCCGAAAAACCCATAGTAGGTTCCTTGAATCCTGCATACATGGAATTTTGTAAGTGCTTTCATACGCAAATCAAGGAAAACGTTAGTGAAATCCTACAAGCTCCTTGTTAGATCCACCCATCATTAAAAGATCATAATATTCATATTTGGAGCTCATTTGGACCATAAACAGTAATGCGAGATCAGGGGTGCAGGAGCCATGGGGTGGAAGGATAATGAACGACAGGCAACAGATGGTGGGCATACGATGCACGGGGATGGAGGGATGGAGGCCCATAAGGAAAGCTCCCACAAGGAAAGTTCCCAAATGTCCATGAAGGGACGGTGACCCTCAAGGAAAGTTCCCAAAAAACTACGAAGGGACGGTGACCCACAAGGAAATTTTTGTGATGTTCAAACACATGAAAAATTTGATGCAAACCCCTTTAGGCATGTGAAGAAGTTCATTTAATTGTCCCTAGATGATGAAAACTTGAAGTTTGCGCCCATTCCAGAAATGTGGAGATTTGGAAGGAGGAAGCCGAAGGGTCACCTCCCTTTTGAAACAACAATGAGCACATAGAGACCCACATGGAAAGTTCCTAGACAACCAAGGAGGGACAATGGCCCATAAGGAAATTTCCCAAATAGCCATGTAGGAATGAAAATTCTCAAGGAAATTTCCCATGGCCACAAAGGGATAGCGACCCACCATGAAATTTCTATAACTTCCTGAAACTTAATGAAACCTTGGTAGTTCACTTAGGCATCACAAAAAAATCTTAAATCCATAGGCAACTTGTCCCCAAAGTAAAAAAATGAAGGAAAAAGTGAATCAAGTGATCAGGGACCAAGTCAACAGGAATAAGGCAAAAGGTAGGAAAAGGAAGGGGGCACTTTATTTCTCCCTAGATTTGAATGCCCCAGGTAAAATGAAGGGCATGGAGCAACATTTATGGGCCAATTGCCACTAATGGTGTGCATTGATTTCTTGGTATGATAGATCTAGGTTAGGTGAGATGCAGGAACCCATGCTCGTTTAGATGCTTGGTCAAGGCTCAAATGGAGAAACTAAGTGTGTATCCCACCATGCGAGCAGAAGTTGGGAATCAATCACTACTTAGTGGTGAAACATGAACGACAACTCACATGAGACAACCCACAATGGCAGGTCCATGAGGCTTGGAGGGTGTTGGAGCAATAGGTGAAGGGAAACCTATAGGGGAATTTCCATGAAAGAAAAAGACTTAGAAAAATTTAGGTAGGTGAATTTGGCTAGGGTAATTTCATTGTTTGAAGGAACATGACCAATTTGGGCTTGGAAAAAGGGGTACGCAAAATGAGATGGAAGAAAAGAAGCCTATTAGGAGTGAAAAGAGAGGGAGTCCCTAGCTTTGGTGGGGCATGTGTGTAAAACATGTACAACAATTCCCTCTTGGCTCAAAATTAAAAAATAATTCAAATTTTCTTTCGGGTTTTTATTTAAAAATACTTTATGTTAGCCTGTGATGAGGTATCATTAGGATATTAGGGCACAAGAGTGTATAAATAATTTTTTTTCCATTCATTTTACATCTAATTCATTTAATCATTCAAGCATTCACTCATTCAACATCAATTAATATTTGAGCACTTTGCATCATTGAATCAAGTATTAATCAAGCATCTTGGAGCAACCATTGACATGTCTTCATAATTCTTCAACAAGGTTGGTGAGTTTAGGACATTTTCATGTTGTTTATTCATCTTTCCTTGTTCATTTCATTTCATTTCTTCATTAATGGTTTGCTTGCAAAAGTGGGATTTGACCAAGGAAAATCCCTATAACCTAACCCTGAACCATTTTTCCTCATTTTGCATGTGTCTTTGTAGACTTTTATATGCAGATTTATCAAGCAATTAGGTGTTTTAAGGTGGTCAACAAGTCAACAAAGTTTTTCAAGTCAACTAAACCCTATTTCAAGCTTGGAGACAACTTACAATCCATTTTCTACATATTTGACTCCGTCAACTCGAGAAGAAGACAAGTGTAGATCTAGAGCTACATAATTGACCCTTCATTTCAATGAATTTTTGAAGAGGAATGATTCACCATTAGTGGAAAATGAGTCCCACCTAAAGGCTGAAAAGTGTGATTTTGTCAGATTCTTGTTCCCAACAGTCAAAAACCTATTTAAGGTGATATTACTAGTAGGATGACTGATTCGCCATCAATGGCGAATGAGTCCCACTAGTCATCAACAATGATTTTTCTAGCATTCCAAAATCTTCTCAAGTCTGCAATCTACCTCTAGGTGCACTTTTTTCATTCCCTTTCACTTATGTTCTGCATTTCTTCATGTTTTAGTTCATTCTTGCATATCACACTATGTTTCCAAACATTGCATATTTCATAGGTTTTGCATCAATAGTTAATCAATTCCATTAGTTTTCCACATTTACAACATTGCATTTAGTCATAATTACATCATACAATCTCTATTTGAGTGAACCATTTCAATTTTGTTGGTTATTTTGTCTCTCTCCTTTTAGGTGGAAGGTCTTAAGAGTGCAAGAGAAGCCCATAAAACCATACCACAAAATTGTTGGTTTAGATGGTTGAGGCCAAAAGTAATAAAGTGAAATAATTCCATGAGAGGCTAAAGGCTTAAGTCGACTATGGTAAATGGTATGTATTTTTACTTCAAATGGGATTTTAAGATATTTATGAATGATCGATGGGACTACCTTCATGGAGATAAGCTATGGGTGATGTAGAACATCACAAACAACTAGTTTTATGTTAGGATTATGGTAAATAAAAAATCTAATTATTTAGGTCCTACCATAACTTGGAGAGTTACAAAATCAATTGTAGGGAAAATAAAACCATCATGAGCCTTTAATAACACTCTTGATTTTTCATAATTATCCTTATAAAGTCCATGCACTTACAAAAATTATTTTATGATCAAATTAACTATACACATAGGATCAATGGGTGTTCCTTATGTGGGCTTATCATCAATTCTACCAGTTATGTATAGAGGACCATTGGGTACTACTATAGAAGTTTCAATATGTGTAAAAGTGATATCAAGTAAGATATTTTGTTGACCTTTATGGGGATTAGTATCAATCATGTTAATCATATGAAATAGGTTATCAACATCTTTTTCATTTTTAATTTCTTATGATAAGATTCATTGAATGAGTTGGAAATGGATTTGTAAATGATTGTGATGTTAGATTAGGTGGTGATACTAATTTATTCCCTTTATCATTTACACCACTGAAATGGATAGCATTATTATTGATGAGGTCTTGAAATTGGTGCTTAAGATTCCTACATCTATTTGTATCATATCTAGGACTATAATGCTATTGAAAAAAGTCTTTCAGATTGAAGTTTGGAGGTAATGGTTTAGTGATATCAGGAGGCCTCATTGGAGGAAGTTTAATCTTTTTCTTATTTAATAACTACAACATAATAACATGGAGATAATTGGTAAATTATGAAAATTATCTATCTGTTGGATTAAATCAATATTGTGTAGGAGATGCCACAAGAACTTGTGATTTAATCTTATTAGAGATAGAGCCTCTAAATTTTTTGTAGATTTTAAATACCTCCTGACTGGACCATGATTGTGAGCTTTGTGTTCAAGCCTGGGGTTAGGGTTTTGGTCTGTGAACCCTCTTTGTATAAAAATCTATCTTAAAACCCTTTGGGCGTTCTAATTTTATGTTGACATGCTACAACCAGTCACTGGTAGCTTAAGTAATTACTTGAGCCCTTAAGTACATGTCATTACTATCCCCCTTTTGTTTAGGGATGTTGGTCACTCCATGCACTTTCATACTTCAAAAACTTCCTAAAGTCAGGCCATTATTTTTTTCAAGTGACTTACGTCAAAGTCATATTCCTGAGGGTTAAACTATCATTGATCTAGCAATGGCCCTGCCCTTAAAAATAACTTCATTTCATGTGCAGGTTGAGGAACCACCAGGTCTCGGGGATTGATCTAATTCATTCCCCCCTAGCTCACTGGGTTAAGTTGCTTGCTTGTTAAAATCTGCAAGGTCTTCAAGATAAGGACATGTGTCCTAATATGGATGATGGTGCATGAGTTCCACTATTGAGCTTGTTGTATGATGGAATAATTTGATCCTGTTGATTGATTTTTGGGAATAATCTTAGCCATACCTTGCTTGCTTGCAAGGAGAAGATGAAGGCTTGTTAACAACAACATGGTCTGGGAGCTCGCAAAACATGGCTTTTTCCACCCAACCAGAAGACGTGGGGCCCGTAAATAAGTGATATGGCTCCCAACTTGGACACATCTCATTGGCCAAGGATTGGTGAGTGATGGCCTCATGGAATTCAAACCTAGTTGTTCAATTTTCCACCTCATCAAGGGATTAATGACCAACATTCAAAAAATAAAAAATGTGCATGTGATAGTCGGTTTTCTCTACAAGGAGTGAGCATTAACGACATATGCTCTTCAAGATCAATGAAATGGGTCCTAGTGCATGTGAGGAATTAATTCCTTACCATCATTGATGATGATACACATATTTCCAAGTAGCTAGGTAATTAACAATGATGAAATAGATTCCAGTGATTAATTGCTTTCTCACATGTGTGATATCAAAATACATGATCCAATCTCATCAAAATTGTATGATAAATATGGATTGAATGGTTTCCATTTTCACTATTACAATCAGGTGCTACAATTTTCTTAGTTTATGTAAAGAGTGAAGAGTGTTCTGGTGTAAGTTTGTGAAGTTTCCTAGTGAATAAGATGATCAAGCCAGTTGCTTTTGAGTTGCCAGTGAGAAGGTCTATGAGGTTCAAAACATAAAAAAACTCATGGAAATATCCTAGAATGTGAGAAAAATGTCCCTAAACAAATTCTGACTTCAAAGGAGAAGGGTAGAGAGAAGTCCCTTGGTGAGAATTCCTCATTTTTCCCCACTAGATGTAGTTGTAGGTTGAGGAACCAAGAAATGACTATAGAGATGGCAGACGCTAAAGGAAAGGATCCCACACATTTTTTACATGGAGTGCAAAGGAAAATAAGGTATGGTTTGGGTTCCTATGGAAGATAGAACTCTCCAATTGCCATCACTGATAGCCCTTAAGACAGTGCAACTGAAAAAAACTTGAGTTATTAGAGGTATCTTATGATGCTGAATCAACTAGTGACCTAGGGGATGGAAGTACTATCAGTCCCACCAATATCAATGAAAAGTCCAAGTGGGTGTGATAGACCTATGCCTAGTAATGATAAGATGAGGAGGGATCGAAAGTCTCTTCCCGGCCTCGTGCAAGGATGTGAAATGGGCGTGTGCACCGTGGCTTTAGTGTTGGTGCTAGTTCTAGTTTTGGGTAATCAAAATGGTTTCTGGGTTTTTAATTTTTTTGGTGATGATAAAATTGTTGTGGTGGTTTTCTCCTTTGATGAGTCCAATTTATGGCTTAATTTTGATAGATTTTACTATCCATTTGTTGTTGTTGTCATAGAATTTGGTATTTCGATGTTGACATTTTCATGTTATTTGCTCAAAACGATACACATTGGGCATAAGTTTATCTTTGTAACTTTTGAATGACATTACAATGCTATGTGAACTATCTATGTTAATTCTAAATGTGGATTAATCAATATTACTTTAAGATAGTTATAGATATGCAATTGTTGTGCATGCTAATGTTTTTATGCAATTATAATTTGAGACTATAAAATTGAGGAAGATTATGCCAGCTGGTCATTCGCCATAAAGGTCAAACAAGATGATCATTCAAAGGTCAATGGAGGGAAATTCCTAGTTCAAATTGAGGAATTGTAACTACCTTGTAAATGGTCATAATAGTTTGTTGAGAAAATATAGGAGTTATTGTTGTGCTAGATCTGAATTAAGGAAAATTGGCTTTACCAGATTCCATGCATGCATAACCTCCTTTCCACTTTCTATGCTTTCCATAAAGTGGCACCCTCCTAATCTATTGGAGTTGATCACCTTGCTAGGTAGTTAGTTAGTAGTTTTTCCTTCTATAAATAGGACTCAGATTATCCTTCTTAGGAGGTTGATTGATCTAATGTTATATTCACATTCTTAGTTTTTTCAGTAATACAATTACATTGCTCTATTATAATCATGTTTTCCAACGAATAAAATGAAGTTATAAGTTTGTTGCATCTAAGTTTGTATTAAGGGATACTCATCCAAGGGGGCCCACTTGGTGAGAATTCCATCCTCTAGCTTAGTTATTACTTTTCTATTTCGCAATAGTTACGAATCTGGCAACTGTTTGTTCCTATAGCCACTAGAATTTCATTATGTGACTGTTCCTGCAACCAAAGAAAATAGAGTAGGTTCCTATCTGTTCACTCAAATTTTCTTTTCTATCATGAACTTCAACTTAGTATAGTTGTTGGTTGATTTTTAGTACTTATGTTATTTCTTTCTAAGCAATTTACTTTTAGCATTATGTCTTTCTTAAGCTATAGGATGAATATGGCTACTATGGATTCCTATTGAACATATCATGTTGACCCATTTCAAGTCTACATCCCTAGGTTGACAATTAAATGAACCTTCATAATTATTGAGATAGCTATTCATATTAGATTTCCAATCTCTGAATCACAACTCTAAGGGCTTCATTGTTAAGTCATTGTAGGAGGCCAACATTTTTGGTGTCGTTGTCAGGGATGGTGTCAAACTAGGAAGTTATTGGGAGTCATTGATAGTTTCTTTCTTGCTGTAGTATTTCTAAAAGTTTGTTCTTAGTAATCCCCTCATTTAGGAAGTAATGAACCCCCTATTTTTTGTGTGAGTTGGCTGATGTTGAGTTGATATTGCATGCATAGAGGAAGGAGAAGAGATGCTATGGGATATTTCATCCTAATGATCTTGACAAATTTCAGCTAGAAGAGCTTCCAAATCTACCATGAGATGAAGAAGAAGAAGAGCCACACCATTTTGCCGATGCATTTCCCAATTTGAATAGGTATGAGACTTCCTCTAAAGATCAAAATCCAATTGAGAACCCATTTGATTTGGAAATTCATTAGGCAGGCATGGGTGATGCAAATAGAAATAGACGTAACCAGCTAGATTTTCCATTCCCCATTGCTCATCAGAATGAAGTTGACAACCTCAAAAATATCCCTACTTCAATCCTTCCTAAGTTCTATGGAATTTTCATAGAAGACCATGATACCTTCTTGTTTGAGTTTGATATCCTCCACATAAGCTATGACTATACCACTGATGCTCATAGGCTTATGCTATTTCCTACCACCTTGAAAGAGGATACATTAAGATGGTTCATGTGCCTAGGAAGAAATACTATGGAAAATTGGGATGAAATGAAGACAAATTTCCTTGAGAAATACAAGGAATATTGTAGGGGAAGTGACATGAGAGGAGATGACATCTTTAGGATGCAACAAAAGGAAGATGAGAGTTTGGAGGATTACATTTCAAGGTTTCTATTTTGTCTGTAGAAATTTCCACATCATACACTCAATGAAGAGTCATAAAAGTTACTCTTCTTGAGAGGGATTAATCAAAGCTACATTGAGGCTTTAGACCTAATAAGAGGAGGATATATCACCTGAGCTCCTTGGGAAGATATTAGGAAGCTATGTCAGAACTATTCTAAGGAAGCTTCAAAGAAAGGGAGAGCTTACCAATACTCAATGGGTAAGTCATCTACCAATGAAGTCTCAAGGATGGATATTACTTAGTTGTTGTCAGACTTCAAGCAAGATATTATAAACAATCTAGCTACTCAGCTGGATACACTTCAATCTAGAAAGAAACATGAGGAGGTAGAGACAATGTTGGTAGAATATTGCCCTCATTACAGAAAAAAGAAGGATTGCAAATACACGATGGTTGTTAACATTAACAATAAGCAAAACCCACCTGAGTTCAAGCCAATCTAGGGTGAAGATGACCAAGTCTACTACATTGTACAAAGGAGGCCATGGGCTACAAGACAAGGTATGCCACCAGATCCATTATCTTTTGCTAGGCCATATTTCAATTCTTACCCATTTGGTAACCTATGGAAGCCCCCATATCCATCCAATTATGCAGGATATCCACCACTTCCTTGGAATAACCCTACAAATACCTAGCCCAATCACCAAAAATCTCCACCCCAATGGCAACAACCTCAGGGGAATTAGCAGCAGTTTCAGGAAAATTGGCAGCCACCTCCAGGAAATTGGTAGCAAACATCCCAATGGAGGGAAGGACAACAATGACCAAACTAGACAACTAGTTACGTGCAGTCACCTTCTCAACCCCAACAACCTGCTATAATGCCTCCTCCTACTAGCTCAAGTTAAAATGAACCTAGACCTACCCAGCTACAATCTCATTCCACACCTAACCCAAATAGCAAACCATAGTAGTAGCTAGTCTATTATGTTGATTCAAATCAATTCCTTGCATATGTTGTGAGTGTAAGTGACATCCATTTCCATTCAGGAACTACTTTTCCAGCTCCTTCCACACCTATCATCACTAAGCTTCCTATGGAAGAAGAGGAGCCACTAAATGTCCCCATTCATCCAAGGGTACATAGAAATCCTAAACCAGTCCCAGTCCAATAGACTGAACAAAAACCACCATTTCCTTAGAGGTTGGAAATTGCTAAACAAAAAGAAGAGAAGGAGGAAACAAACTTTGACATATTAGATTAGTTGAAGCATATATGTGTCAAGATACCTCTATTTTAGGCCATAAAAGATGTTCCCATATATGGAAAAGCAATTAAGGAAGCATGCCTCAAGAATCTAGGCAAGGAAAAGAAAGAACCCACTATGATTCATGTGGTGGGACAATTGGCTAACATCATGCTTGGGAAAGTGACTATCCCCAAATACAATGACCCAGGTAGTCCTATGGTAGGAGTTGTTATAAATGGGATCCAAATAAAGAATGCTCTGATTGATTTGGGAGCAGCAATAAATGTGATGACTAAGGATATACTACAACAACTAAACATTGCAAGCATGAGACCTACTCCTACTATCCTACAATTTGTTGATAGTTCGACTATTAAAGCTGATGGTATAGTAGAGGATCTTGTGGTAACTCTAGACTCTTGGGGGTACCTAGTAGACTTCATGATTCTTTCTCCTAAAGTTACACTAAGCAAGTATCCCATTATTCTTGGAAGGCCATGGTTAGCAACAAAATATTCCTATATTAGATGTTGGTCAGGAGACATGACAATTTCTAATGGGAAGAGCACCAAAAAGCGTGTTCTCTACCTTCTTGCTTAGCCATCCTAGGATATGGATAACCCCATATGGCCAAATGTTGGTGAAGAGGCCGAGGAAGTTAATTCTATGGAAAAAATTATGATGTTAGGAAGAATTTATTTCATGCAACTTCAGGAAGAAGATGAAATATTGTTTAACGTAATTCAAAACCATTGTGAGGTGCATTAAGCATCATCCTCTCATGCATCTGGTTCTGTTGGTTTAGTGAAAGCCCTTCTACCTGCTCTTCCCATAGCTAAACCTCCTACAACAACTGATATGTTTCATACATTTCTGCCACATGAACTCAAGGTACCAAGCATTAGTGAAACAAATATGATAGAGTTAATCACACAAGTCCAAGTGTCGGAAGGAAACTACTTGAATATTAACAAAAAATTGAGTCAAGAGCAACAACTAGCTTTGAAAAACTTCTTGAGGACCCACCAGTATGAATTTTCATGGGACTACCATGATATGAAGGGGTTGGACCCCAAGCTTTACACTCATAGGATATACATCAAATATGATTGCACACCATTGAGGCAGCCACAAAGAAGAATTAACCCTGCATTGAGGGAAATTGTAAAAGGGGAGCTACAAAAGTTGCTAGATGTAGGATATATCTACCCCATTTCAAATAGCTAGTGAGTTTCCCCATTAGTGATTGTTCCCAAGAAGGGAGGAAAATGGAGAGTTTTTTTCGACTATGGGGAGCTCAACTCTGCCACTAAAAAGGATCATTTTACCCTTCCTTTCATAGATCAGGCACTAGATTCCCTTGTAGGAAAGTAGTATTTCTCTTTTCTACATGGATTCAATGGCTATGACTAGATACAAATTGTACCTGAGGATCAAGAGAAGACCACTTTTACCTATCCATGGGGGACTTATGCCTACTCAGTACTTCCATTTGGCTTATGCAATGCACCTGCAACTTTTTAGAGGGTAGTCATTAGCATATTTTCAGATATCTCACATGATTGCATGGAGATTTATATGTATGATTTTACTACCTATGGTGCTGATTTCAATGAAGCATTGGAAAATATTAGGAGAGTCTTAAAGAGATGTGGATAACATAATTTGTCTTTAAACAGTGATAAATGCTTCATGATGATGTAGGAAGGTGTAGTCCTTAGCCACTACATCTCTCACAAAGGAATTCAAGTAGATCCTACAAAGATTGAGGTGATCACCAATCTACCTATATCTGCAAAGAAAAAAGATGTTAGAAATGTCCTTTGGAGATGCAGGCTACTATAGGCATTTCATCAAGGATTTTAGCAAAATGGCAGCACCATTGTACAATCTCCTAACTAAAGATGTTGAATTTCAATGGACAGAGGACTATGACAAGGAATTCTCTAATTTGAAAACAACTTTAACCCATGCTCCTATACTCAAAGGACCTAATTGGGAGCTTCCCTTTCATATCCATACATATGCATCAGACTATGTTATAGGAGTGGTCTTGGGATAGAAAGAAGGAACAATTGAGAATTTTATTTATTTTGTAAGCAAGAACTTGCAAGGAGCTAAATCCAATTATACAATGACAGAAAAAGAAATGTTGGTAGTGATCTACGCCCTTAACAAATTTAGGCACTACATAAGAGGCTATCAGATATTTGTGCACATGGACCATGCAACAATTAGGTACCTCATCAATAAGCCCTTGATTTAAAGTAGGATAGAAAGATAGTTGTTGTTGATGCAAGAGCTTGACATAACCATTGTTGATAAACCAGGCAAGGAAAACCTTGTAGTAGAATTTCTCTCAAGGTTGACTACAACAGAGGACAATCAAGCCATTGATGACTCTTTCCCTAATGAATTTTTTTCTCCATCAATGTGCATACACCCTACATAGCTAATTATCTAGTCATAGGGAGATTTCCTCCCAATTTCTCTCCAAAAGAGAGAAGGTTTCTCATTGAGAAAACCTTTCCTTTCTCATGGATTGCAGGATGTTTGTTCTACACTAGACCAAACCATGTCATGAGGAGATGTGTGAGGGAAGATGAGACATATTATATATTGCATGCAGGTCACAATGACCCCTATGGAGGGAATTTTTCAGCCAATAGGACAACAATGAAGATTATGAAAATAGGATATTACTATCCCACACTCCATGAGGATGTAGGGAGATATACAAGGAAGTGTGATAGATTCCAGAGGATGGGTTGGCCAACCAAATCTGATGAGATGCCACTTTATCGCCAAGTAGTAATCACTCCATTTGATCAATGGGGTTTGGATTTTGTAGGACCCATTGATCCTCCATCACATGGTAAATCCTATATCTTGTTTTGCACTGATTATGTAACCAAGTGGGTTGAAGCTAAAGCAATGAAGCATGAAAGAGATAATAAGATTGCAAGAAAAATTATGAGGAAATTTTCACTTGTTATGGAGTTCAAAGAGAAATGGTGACTAATATATCAAGGGCCTCAATTCACATCAACCCTTGTTACAACATAGGTTAATGAATATAATGTGAGGCATAGGAAGTCTACTCCTTATCACCCTCAAGCCAATGGCCAAGTTGAGATGACCAATGGGGAAATTGAAGCCATTCTAACCAAAACAGTGGCTATCCATAGGAAGGATTGTGAAAGAAAGCTACTAGAAGTTGTTTGGGCCTATAGGACCACTTGGAAAACAACCACATGCTGCACTCATTTTGAATTACTATATGGGAAGACAACAATGTCACCCATTGAATTTGAGCATAAGACTCTTAGGAATGCACTAGACTTAGGGATAGATATCTCTGAGGCACAAAAGGATAGAATTATGTAGCCGAATAATTTGGATGAAATAAGGAAGACAACCCTAAATCACACTAAGGTAGTGCAGAATCAAAGGATCAAATGGAATGATAAGTACATAAAGGACAAGAAGTTTTAACTTGGTGACTACGTACTCCTTTATGACATAAGGTATCAAGATAGTGCAGGAAAATTGTAGACTAGATGGTTGGGACCGTACGAAGTTGTAGAAGTCTTTCCCAAAGGAGTTGTACAACTGACCACCATTGAACTTGTTAGATTCAAACTTCTAGTCAAGGGTCACTGCTTAAGGTTGTATCACAATGCAACATCCAAGGAGGAGTTCATGCAGTAGTTTAACCAACACCCAACCTCCAAACTTCCTACATCCAAAGGAACTAGACCTTGTGTCCCTCCTGACTAATCTAGTACACATGCAACCACTTCATAATAAAACCTCCACTTTTATGGGAGTACACTTCTTCATCCATTCACCCATCCGCCCATCCATCTCCACCTTTCTCTCTCTTCCATCATTCCACCATCACTCCATTTCATTCCATCACCACTTTCATTATTTTCTCAATTGAATTTTTAAAAGGTGATCGATACTTTCTCAATATTCTTTGCAATATATTTCCAAGAATTTAGGTATATGCACATCAATTTGTTACATCTTAATTATCTTTTAGTACATTTATTTAATTACTATAGTTTATTGTAGATGTTATCCATAGCATGTAATTATCCCCTTCCCTATTAAATTATCAATACCACTTTGCATATGAGGACACATGCTCAAATTTAGGTTGGGGGGAGTGTTAATAACATGACCATGTGTCAATCCATGTTGGTCCATGTCAACAAAATTTAAATTGAGTGAATTTGAATGATAGAGTGAGGTGACAACTTGCATGTGTGAGATGACACCAAAGCGCTGCCATTTTTCTCAATTGTACCATTCATTTATTATTCCTTACTACGTTTATTGCCTCAGTCATAATCCTAATTCACCAAAAAGTTAAAATTCAGATGACATTAGCATTGGGAATTTAGCAGCATTATAGGAAGGAGGAATTTGGCTTCTAGACAAAGATTGTAGGAATGGAAACCTTAGAGAGTGCTTGCTTAATTGCAAATAGGTGAAACAATGGGAAGTGGGTTAATTATAAATGAAACCATAGTTCATAATGTGTTACTATAGGATGCACCTTGCTAGGTTGAGTTTAGAAACTGTAGATGGTTAGATTATTTCCTGAAGCTTAATGGTTATAATGAAGATGCTGTCTTGAAATTTGTGTAGAAATTTCCTAAAGGAAAGGCCATGGTAAAAGGGTTGGAGGTAATAGCTACTAAAGAGAGGATTGCAGAAGTGACAGGGTTGTCCGCCAATGGTGAAAATTGCCATTCTAACAGAGATGCAAGGTCAGATAGGGATGGATTTACAGAACCTAGTGACCCTCCATTGGATGTGGACAAGCAATGTGTGAAGAGAATTTGTTTGCCTAAGTCGTTGAAGCAAGTAGTTGTGTACATTGTGAAGTACATTACCTGTGAAGGATGCCATTCGAACCTACATTTTGTGCACTTCAAACTCTTGAATCACATAATGCATGGGAGAATAATGAACATGCGAAATGTGTTATATCACCTTCTTTCAATCATGGTGGATGAGACCCAAAAAGGTAGGGATAATTTTGTCTGCTAGCATTGTCTGATCAAATTATTAGTAGAAAAATCTTTACTTGATGTGTTTGATGTGACTTGGGAGGAATTTTTAAATACTGATCAAATTAGACTAGAGCATTTATGACCTAGGTTTTTGCCTCAACCTCATAGGATTAGTAGTGATGGAGCTTCAAATTTTTTCTCCTTGTTTTTTACTCATGCCCTACATTATGTCTCTAGTCTTTTGTGGTGTTAGAAAATTTTTAGGGGTTGGGGTTTTAGCTTTCCCTACATGTAAAACCCTTGTGTTATTTTACGCCTTGGTTGGGATCTATCTCGTTGTTGCTTTTGGAGATATTTTAAAACATCTTATGTCCTATCAGTTCACCTAGGCCTAGTCCCTTTGGTCTTAATATTTTATTTCCTCTACGAGTTTTATTTTCCTAAGACCTGGTTGGCCTTGTGTTTCATGATTTTAAAACAACTTATGTTGTTGTTTTTCATCTGCCTAGCGATGTCCCCTTATCCTTTAATGAATGTTTTATTTTGCAGAGGGATGAAATTTGCACTACCGCTGATCATTTGCCTTCAGATATCAACAGTTGCCCGCCATCTCGTGATCGGGAGTTGTAGGATTCCAATATCGCGGGCGGGTGCCACGTGCCTTATCTGGGGGATCAAACTTGCACCACCACTAATCAATTACCATTTTATCTCAGCCATTCCCCCACCACCCCACAATGGCCCCACCACTGTACTTTGGTTGAATGCGATATCGCGGGCAAGCGCCACGTGGATTTCCTTGGTGAGGCTGATGGAGATAAGTTTGTATGTCATCAATCAATTATTGTCAGATATCAATAGTTGCCCGCCATTCCATGATATGAAATTGCAAGATCGTTATATCACAGGTGGGCACCATTTGTCTCATCTGATGAAGCCAAAAGAATAAAGGAAATATTGTCTGACCTTAATACATTAAAAGGTGGGTTGCTAAAGTGCTCCTAAGATGCACATGCTTCAAATCAAAGGATATCTTATAATCTTGATGGAAAATCTGCTTGAGGGTTAATGATAAGGCTGGCGACTATGTTGAAGGAATGAGATCATAGATGCTCAAGATCAATGGTTGCACACCATTGCGTGATCAAAAGTTGTGGGATTACGATATCACGGGTGACCGCCACATGGACTTCCTTCACAGTGTATGGTATGGTGGGCCCCTTATTGCTATGTTGGCAATTATGTCAGCTTGTTTTGAAGGTGGTCGTCGATGATTTGATCAAACTGAAGAATCGACGACTCAAATTTAAACCTGCATCAAATATGGTTGGAGTCGTTCGTGCAACACGAAATTGAACTTTAATGGTGGATGAGACACTTTCTGGCATGATTTGATTGACATAAAATCAATTTTCCTGCTTTGTTTGGATCACAAAGCATTCAACTATTTTGCGGAACAGTTTAAAGAGCTGAAGGTGGAATTGTGAGTCTCTACAGCAAGAATTTTGGACTTCTACGAACAAAGCCATGAGTTTATTTTCTGTGCCTCTCAACCATTTTGCACTTGAATTTGGGAAAGGACTAGTTGTGTTTATCAGTGAGTTTATTGATAAATGTGTTAGGGATATAGTTTAATTATAGATTGTGAGAAATTTTAGTATTTCATTCTATAATTTCCTATCTCTTGTTAGTCCTAGCTATTTGAAGTGTAAAGTTATAAGAAGCCCTAGTTTTTTCGAGACAACACTTCCAAAGCAGCATTCCGGCCAAGTTGATTATTTAAAAAGAAACCTCTACGATGATTTCCTGGATCAATTTCCCTTGTCAACAAATGATAGGTGGAAGGGATTGATTCTAATGTGAGGAAAAATCCTAGGGGAAGGGTTAATATACAATTGCTTCAACATCACCGATGATAGGGTTCCCCTCACAGGTTTGGAAATATTCAGATTATGGTACAGATAGAGGAATTTTCCTCACCCTTTTTCAAATGGATGGATGTATGATATGGGGAATTTGGTGGTACCAAATGTAT
Organism: Sequoia sempervirens; assembly: GCA_007258455.2. NCBI lineage: Eukaryota > Viridiplantae > Streptophyta > Pinopsida > Cupressales > Cupressaceae > Sequoia > Sequoia sempervirens. Next base: position 296,765,289 of record VDFB02058242.1, on the reverse strand, counting down.
TCCCTGATGTAGACCTGCTTAGGTCAATCGCTATAAGATATGACCCTATCACACGGATAATCAAGGATAATGATGGAAAGGTTCTGTTGAGTGTTAACAGAAAAGAGGTCCAATAGATTTTTGACTTGAGTGAACTGAGTGAAGACTTGGTTCCTATCAATCTTGAGGAAATGAAGCAGGAGTATGCAAAGTTGAAATATCTTTTTAGACAAAGGTTGCTTCCACCTAATCTAGCTAGGGGAGGAGGTTCAAAATTTTATATCAGCTCTAGTGACCAAGAACCTTTCAGATTAAATTGTTTTGCAAACCATTTCCTAGCCACTTTCTATTCTTTGTGTCAGATTTTGGGTTTCAATCCTAGTGTGGTAATTCCCATTGCATACATGTTCATGGGGTTGCAAATACAACACCCTAACTTCTCTGTGACCTATGAATTCAATTCTTTCTTGGCTGAGAGGGTACATGAAGGGTTGTCAAAGCTATAGAAAAATGATACTGGCACTCAATTCTTTTGGTATTCTATGTTGATACATATGTTTTTTGTTTAAGAATGTTGACTTCTTCTCTAAGAGGATGAAATTAAGCCAATTAGTTGATGGAGAAAGATTGCCAATATAGATATGGGCTATATATTTATCTTGTAATAAGGAAAGCACTAGTTATGTACAATTTTATAATTGTTTTGCTTCCATATTAAGGGCTAGATTGATAGTGAATATACCTAGGATCTCTGAGGAATTGCATGATTTCCTCAGGCCAAAGAGGAGGAAGCCAAAATTGAAGGTTTACCATAACTGGGGTGACATTATCCCATACCCAGTCAGTACTATCTTGAGAGTATATGGTTTTCAAGGAGCCCCTCATATAATGCCATACAATGTGACACCAAGAGTGGTATTTTTAGAATTTATGTGGTAGATAGGTTATATTTACGAGGAAAACCTCACTGGAAGGGGTAAAGGAACATTTTTCCCTGATTATACAGTGGTGTCTTATTTTTCATTTTCAAAGGGAGGTTGGATGCATTTTGATAAATTCTTTGATGATTACCATTTGAGGTGTGGTCCTGAGTGGCAACATGATCCTAAGGGTGTCTTTTCTCTTTTCAGAAAAAAGAATAAAAGTTGGCAAGTTTGTGCATGATTTCAACTTTCTTGAGGACCTGATTAGAAATGAATTTGATTTGAATAGACAGGAGTTGAACAAGGAGAAATGGATAGCTTATAGTAAGCAACTAGATGTTGTGCACAAAATGGATCTGAAATATGATCCACTATTGGAATTCAGTCCCCACCATAAGAAAATTGATTTTCTGATGGATAAATTGAAAGAGATTATGGGAACTTTTAGAGAAAAAAGGGTAAATTTAGAATTGAGTCTGGGCATACAAGAATAAGGTGTCAGACCAATTGAAACAAGGCCAACATATCAGCCTATGGAAAGGTGGCCCATTTATAGGAGGAAAAGGTATAGTAGCAGTGATGAGGAAGAAGTTGACAGAAAGGGGAAGCACATTATGAAGGTGCCTCCACAACTAGGTCCAAAATTCAATGTTCTTGGGGCAATCAAAATTATTGATATAGAATCATCATCAGAAGATAGTCCCCCATCACCAGAATCTGAGCCAAGCCCTAAAAGGAAAATAATTGATCAACCATAGGAGGATATGATGGATGAGATTATTGTTACTGATCAGGACATATAGGTTGGTATGCCTTCCCCTCCTAGACCAGCTGAATTGGTCTTATCTAATTTAGATATGAAAGGTAAAAGTGTACAAGATGCAAGAATGGAAGCATGCAAGGAATTTCTAGATAACAATACATTTGTAAAAACTCTTGTATTCTTGCAATTGGTATGGAGGATGAAGTTTGAATAATTTCAAGATAAATGTAGGTAGAGAAGAGAACTAAGGCTTGACAATTTAGACTAGGAGAATGATGAAGAGGTAGAAGATGAATTAATGGAAAAATTCAAGAACATCACTCCTGAAGAAGGAAGAAAACTAGTGAGTCAGGCTTGTGTATTGATTATGCTTGAATGGGAAATTGTAGATGTAGTAGCTTTTAATGCTATTATGAAGTGCAAGAATCCCTTTCAAGACTCTGAAGAAGAAGTCAATGCAGCATTGCAAATCTCTACTTTCAGTGAGGAGTATGAAACTTTAGAAATTTGGGCATTGGCCCCATAAGTGAGAAAACCAGATGTTTCTGATATTAATCCAAATTTTATAGGATGATTAATAATAAACAGAGCTTCAAATACCTCAACCATCGAGGCCACTAACTTGACTGTGAATGTGGTCAAATTGGGCCAAAAGACTACTGAAATGGAGGAGGCTAAAAAGAAAAGCCTAATGGAGAAGTATAACCTTTTGATTGAAGAATACAACAAGATGCAATAGAAGAATGTTGAGTTCCAAACTAAGGTGGAAAGTTTTAGATATAGACAGATTGGGGAGACATCAAGTGCTCTAGGGACCAGTACATTACCTTCCATAGAAGGGTCAATGCCTTCTGCTTCTCCAATTGTTTCCACACCAGGATCTCTCGGTCAAAATCCTACCCTCACCACTTCTTTAGAGGAAATTGAAGAAGAAACAGAGTGCTCTATTGATCCTACAAAGAAGAAACTCTTGCAAAAAAATGATGAATTGCAGGCATCATTAAAGGTAAGTGAGGAGGGATCTCTTTTAAAGAAAAAGGAGATTTTTACTACTCTTTTGAGACATTTAAATGAAAGGGTTGATAGTAAATTTCTATCTATACATTCTTTATATTCTTTGTTGTTAGATGCAATAAAGAATATTGATAGGGATCAGGAGGTAGTGATACCAATAATTGAAAATTGGATCCCTAGGGCTAGTGATCTAGATATCATGTATAAGGCCTCAAGGTTTGATATAAATAATAGGCCCCAATCATTAAATCCTACTCATGTGTTAGTAAAATCATTACAAGGTTTTCAGACCTTACCAAATGAATTGAGTAGGAAGATTAGGGAGTTGGTGAAGAATTTCAATTATTGGGGTAACACATTATTACCTAATATAATTGATGAGGAAAAGAAAATTAGGTCACTCCAGCAATGGCAGGATCAAGCAACTGAGGTCATCAATGAACAAATTAATTCAATTTGTGATGACTCAGAATATGATATTTTGGTGAGCTGTATAGAAAAAATCACTAGTACTAGCTCATTTTTGGAATATTTTGAAAAGGATTCAAATCAGGTAGAGGTAAATACACACCTTATAATGCCAAGGTGGATGAGGTAATTAATTTTGACTACCTGAATGATGAAGAGTACTAGAAATGGGTAACTAAATATTTGACTAAGGAAGAGTAAAAAGAGTGGACTACTAACAGGTGGCAAATCAGATGCTCCAGTTGCAACGGTTCCAATTTTGTGTTGATGGCATTCTCGGTGCAGGTTCTTGTGGTTTTTGTTGTTGCATAAATTTTCCTTAGCTGATATGATGAACAAGAATATTCTCTGAGGTGATGGTTGTTGTAACAATTTTTGGAATATTACCAAGTGCTCCAATTGGGTGGTGACATGTGTACTTTATGGCCCGATCCTTGTTTTCTCGTTCATTCTTTATAAGAAGGATTTCAAGGCCAGATGTACATGTTAGCAAGTTAGATAATTTTTGGTCGAGTCTAGGTGAAGTTGCAGAGCAAATTGTCAAGTGTAATGCTTTTAGAGAAATGAAATTTATGCTTTGAGTCATTATGTAATAGGTTTTGAGTTCATGGGGATTTAATGTAGTATGACAGTACTAGCATTTGAGTTGAAATGATAAATTCAAGCTCATGTCTCTCCATTGTACATGCATATCTGAACTTTGAATGAAATAACTAAGGGTTGTTTTATCCATCTCACTGTTGTGGTGTGTATAATTCTATTTTAGCTTTATTTCAAGGAATTAATTAAAATGCTTGAATAGGATTGATGAGCTTAAAATATGCTCATAATTTGGATGTTATGATAAACTTTTAATGTCTTTACTTTTGTTATTTCATGGCTATTTAAACTTTGTTGAAACCTTTTATGGGGATATCCTGTAGCATAATACTTTCATATTCCTGTAACTCATTGTGTTGACTTGATTGCATTTATTCCTCATTTACTCCCTAAAATGGCTGGTATATTGTATACAGTTTTTAAATGATGAAGTAGATTTAAAATGTGTGATTAATGAATATATATCGTGTATGTGCCATACGCCTTTTCTTTTACATTTGTTACCTTTTGTTTCGTAGGTTGTTGAAGAATGATCAAGTCAAACACAGCCAATCTCGGCCTTGCAGTAAAGTCTATTTCCTGCATGACTTCGAGGAAGCTCTGGCGAAGACTCTTTGACCGAAACTATGGGAAAGAATTTTAATGACAGTCAATCTGGAAAGAGTGGAGTGCTACATTTTCTCCAAATTGGGTTGAACGCATAAATTCATTATGAAGTATGTTCCTTGATTTGGGGATATACTTTACTTCCACGACTTTCTTTGATAGGGTTAGTTAGTTAGTTGCTCTCCTGTTTATAAATAAAGTTCTCCTCCTGCGCAAGGGACATAGAGAGGAGAGGATAGTTAGAATGAGTAAGAGATGATAGTTAGTAAGTTGGAAGCATAGTAATAGTATATATCATGTAAGAGTTAGTATGATAATGAGAAATAGAATATGTATGATCAAAGACAGAGTTTGTTGTTAGTTTTCACATCAACAAAGCGATGTATACCATTCTGTTTTCATGAATAAAGTTCGATGAAGTTCTGAGTTTAGCATCTGTGTAATCAGTAGATGCTTGCTAAGGGGGCCCACTTAGTAAGTATCTGTAACTAGTTAGTTAGTTGTTATTTTCTATTGATCTTTAGTTAGCTTTCATCTTTGAAGTTTTTATACAAACTCAGTCTTATAGTGCTCCTGCAGCATAGAGAGTCCATCCCTGTGACTATTCCTGTAGCATAAGGCCAGTTCAAAGTTTGTGTTTCAGTCATAGTTGTTATGATTCCTATCATAGTTGAGTTAAAGAATTTTGCATTACCATTCTGTGGCTTAGATAGAATTTCTTTCCAGTATTATTTCTACTAAGATTTGACCGAAACTAGTTCCTAGTGCATATATTTTTCCGCGCCATTTAAAGTCTACGTCCCCTGGTTTGACAAGTAAAATGGACGTCTATAGAAAGATATAAGTCACCTGTTGGAATGTCTAATTCCTAGGAAAGGTTTTAATATGATTTTCATATCCTTTTGTGGGCTTGAGCCATTTTTTTTGGCGCCGTTGCTGGGGATGGCGTCTAGCTAGGAGTCTATTAGAAGTCATTTTCAGCATTAGTTTAGTCTGTTAATCAAAAATTTTCAAAATATTTCAAGCCACTACTCACCGTATTGCATGCATAGAAGAAGAAGAGACGCACTACGAAGGTTTCTCCCTGAAAATTTGTTTATTGAACTACCATTTGACCCAGCTGATAACGAACCTGAGGAAAATCTATTCGCTCTATTATTCCAGCAACTAGACATGGCAAATAATCCACCTAATAATCCACCTCCTGCATTTGAGTTTCTCATTGTTCCCTAGCAAGATACCGACAATCTTAAAAACATTACCTCTTCCTTGCTTCCAAAGTTTTATGGCTTGGTTACGGAGGATCCAGAAACTTTTCTGTTTGAATTTGATGTCCTCTGTCGCAGTTATGACTACAACACAGACGCTCATAAACTGAAGTCATTTCCTTCCACCTTGAAGGAAGGAGCTCTCAAGTGGTTCATGAGTCTAGGAAGAGGTGTTGTAGATAGTTGGGCCGCCATACAGATGAAATTCCTTGAAAAGTATAAGGAATATTGTAAGAGTGCCAGCAAAGGTGATGACATATTCCGAATTCAGCAGAAGGAGGATGAAAGTCTGGAAAATTATATTTCTAGGTTTTTGTTTTCACTAAAAAGGAACTCAAACCATACTCTCAACGAGGACTCTCAGAAACTACTCTTTCTAAGGGGAATCAGTGATGCCTGTATTGATGCCCTGGACCTGATGGGAGGAGGTGATATAACCCAACTACCTTGGGATGATATAAAGAAAATATGTCTTAACTACTCTCGAGCAATAGTTAAGAAAGGTCAAGGTCATCATGCTACAGTGGGGAAGTTTTCTTCTGGTGGAGTTTCCCGGATGGAGATAATAAATTTGCTAACTGATTTCAAGCAAGACATCATTAATAATATGGCTACACAACTGGACACTATGCAAGCTCGGAAGAAACATGTAGAGGATGAGGTAGTTTTGGCTGAGTTCTGTCCATACTGCAGACAAAAGAAGCGTGATTGCAGATGCAAGATGGTGGCTAATTTGGAAGCTAAGCAACTACCTATTGACTTCAAACCAATAGAAGGTGATGATGATCAAGTGTTCTTTGTTGCGCAAAGGAGACCATGGGCCCAAAGACAAGGTATGCCTCAAGATCCTTTAACTTTTGGTAATCCTCATTCTAGCTATAATAACCAATGGCAACATGCATATGGACCACCACCACCCTGGAATCCACCTCAACCAAGTTGGCCTAATTATCAGACCCCACAGTGGCAATCTCCTCAAGGAAGTTGGCAGCAGCCACAAGGGCAATCGACCCCACGTTCAGAAAATTGGCAACAAAATCTTCAATGGAGAGGTCCTCAGCAATGGCAAAACCAGTCTCTTGGATTCCTGTAGCTTCCATAGCCACAACAACAGGCCCTCATGCCACCTCCTATAGCAACTTCCACAAATCCTAGCCCTCCGAAGCAAACACCTATGCCTGTCCAGCCGTTGCCCAATCCCAATAATAAGCAACAGCAGCAGCTACAACAATCTGCATATCTTGCTGAAGCCAACCAATATCAAGCTTATGTCTTAAACGTTAATGAAATTCATCTGAGGTCTGGAACTACTTTACCTGCTCCCAAACCACCTCTAATTACTGAAATACCAGATTCTCCCCTTGAAGAATCTACTGAACTTGTTGTTCCTACTGAGCATATGCCTATACCCAATATAGTTTTTTCAGAACTTATTTTGCAGAGACAAGACAAACCACCTTTTCCTCAGAGGTTGCAAAACACTGAATCTAAATCCATAGAAGAACCCACTTTTGACATTCTAGATCAGCTCAAAAATGTACAGATTCAAATCCCTTTATTTCAGGCTATTAGAGATGTTCCCATTTTTGGAAAAGCTATTAAAGAAGCCTGTTTGAAGAAGCCTGGATGGAAGAAAAAGGATCCCCAAACAATTCATGTCTTAGGGAAATTGGCTGATATAATGTTGGGAAATGTAGTCATTCCAAAGTATATTGATCTCAGAAGTCTTGTAGTGCAGATACACATAAATGGCCAAGTTGTAAAAATTGTTTTGATTGACTTAGGTGTTGCCATTAATGTCATTACAAAGCATACTATGGACTCCTTGAATATTTCAAACATTAGGTCTACACCCACAGTTCTGCAGCTTGCAGACAGCTCCACAGTTAAACCTGATGGGATAGTGGAAGATGTAATTGTCACTCTTGAATCTTGGGAGTATCCTATTGATTTCACAATATTATCAGTTAAGGAAACTTTAGGAGGGTATCCAGTTATCCTTGGTAGACCATGGTTAGCAACTGCTGATGCTTTTATAGGATGTCGTTCTGGAGATGTGACCGTTTCTGATGGGCAGTCCACAAAGAAATTAGCATTGTATCCGCTTGCTAGACCTCAACCAGATTTGTCCCAACCTGTTTGGCCAGATGTGGGGGAAGAGACCGAAGAAGCCAATTATTTGGCTCAATTAATGATGCTTCAAAATGATCCATTCTCACAACTTTAGAGTGAAGATGCTTTTCTTTTTCAAATTCTGCAATTTAACCCTGATACGGGTAGTTCATCTCATCCAAGTGGTAGTCATCATCAATGTTTCCTGCAACAACTAGATTCTGAGAGTTTATTACCTAAACTTCTGACAATTTTTCATAACTTGCTTCCACAAGAGGTACAAACATTACCTGTTGATTCTATGAGTAATCTCACTAAGTAGATAGAATTGTCTCCAGATCATTGTTTGAATGTTAATAGCAAGTTGTCATAGTCTCAAGAAGCTGACTTATTAAAAATGCTACAAGAACAGCATAAAGCTTTTACATCGGAATATAGGGACATGCAAGGAATATATCCTCGAGTTTGTACTCATAGAATATATATCAAAGAAGATTGTTCACTAGTTAGACAACCTCAAAGAAGAGTAAATCCAGCACTTAGAGAAATAGTGAAAAATGAACTTCAAAAGTTGCTTGATGCTGGTTTTATTTACCCAATTTATGATAGCAAATGGGTTTCTCCATTAGTCATTGTCCCCAAGAAAGGAGGAAAATGGAGAGTGTGTGTGGATTATAGAGAGTTGAATAGTGCCACTAAAAAAAATCACTTTCCACTACCTTTTGTAGACCAAGTACTAGACTCACTGTCTGGCAAAAGATATTTTTCCTTTTTAGATGGTTATAGTGGGTACAATCAGATAAAAATAGCCCCTGAAGATCAAGATACGACCACTTTTACCTGTCCATGGAGAACATTTGCTTATTCAGTCTTGCCATTTGGTCTATGTAATGCACCAGCAACATTTCAGAGAGCAGTAATTAGTATCTTTGCTGATATATCTCATGAATGTATGGAAATTTACATGGATGATTTCACTACCTATGGAGTCACATTTGAAGAAGCACTGATGAATTTAGAAAAGGTATTGAAAAGGTGCAAAGAGCAAAATTTATCTCTAAACAGTGAAAAGTGTTTTATGATGATGGAAGAAGGTATTGTTTTAGGTCATCATATTTTAAAGAATGGAATTCAGGTTGACCCTGCTAAAATTGAAGTTATTATGAATTTACAAACTCCTACAAAAAAAAAAGATGTAAGAAGTTTTCTTGGTCATGTAGGTTATTATAGAAGGTTTATAAAAGACTTCAGTAAAATTGACAGCCCACTTTATGCCTTGTTAACAAAGGATTCCCAATTTGAGTGGACAGAGGCCTGTGAAAATCCCTTCCTACAACTAAAGGACTTGCTTACTAAAGCCCCTATTCTTCAAGGACCAAAATGGAATTTGTCTTTTTACATACATGCTGATGCATCTGATTTTGGTATAGGAGCAGTTTTAAGTCAAAAAGAAAATTCAATTGAGCATGCTATCTACTTTATCATCAAAAACCTTCAAAGTCCTGAGCTCAACTATATTGTTATAGAAAAGGAATTGATTGCAGTAGTGTATGCTTTGAATAAATTTAGGCATTATGTCACAGGTTATCAGATATTCATTCATACTGACTATGCAGCAATCAAGTACCTGATGAACAAACCTGCCATTTCTGGTAGATTGGCACGATGGCTCCTGTTGTTACAAGAGTTTGATATCACAATCATTGACAAACCAGGAAGAGCTAATGTTGTAGCTAACTTTTTATCAAGACTTCAATCAGCTGCACCTGATGAACATAAAGTTATTGATGATAGGTTTCCTGATGAACACTTGTTCTCTATTGTTGCACAAACTCCATGGTATGCAGACATTGCCAATTATCTACCAGCAAACAGAATACCAGCTCACTTTTCCCCAAAATAAAAGACGTTGATAGAGAAAAGTTTTAACTTTTTCCTGGATCACAAATTGTCTGTTCTATACTAGACCTAATCAAGTAATGCGAAGATGTATAAGAGAAGATGAGACTTATGATATCTTGCATGCTTGTCATGATGAACCATGTGGGGGGCATTTTGCAGCAAAAATAACAGCAATGAAGGTTCTTACAACAAGGTACTACTGGCCAACATTACACAAGGATGTTGTGGCCTATACAAGGAAGTGTGACAGATGCCAGCATATGGGAAGACCAACTAAGTCAGATGAAATGCCACTATATCTGCAGGTCATAGTCACCCCTTTTGATAAATGGGGAATGGATTTTGTAGGACCAATTGATCCACTATGAAATGGAAAGTCATACATTCTAGTTTGCACAGACTATGTCACAAAATGGGTCGAGGTAAAAGCTATGACTCATGCCCGAGATAACAAAGTTTTTGAATTTTTGTATCAACAAATTTTCACAAGATTTGGAGTTCCCAGAGAGCTTGTAACTGATCAAGGAGCTCAGTTTACCTCAAATCTGATCACTGCACTAATGAATGACTATAAGATTAAACATAGGAAGTCTAGTCCCTATCATCCTCAAGCCAATGGTTAGGCGGAGGTAACAAATAGAGAAATTGAGGCGATTCTCACAAAGACAATGCAGATCCATAGAAAAGACTGGAGCAATAGACTTTCTGAAGCAGTTTGGGCTTACAAGACTACATGGAAGACAACAACTGGGTTTACACCTTTTGAGCTGCTTTATGGGAAAACAACTATGTTACCCATAAAATTTGAACATAAAACTTTAAGGACAACTCTTGAACTCAATATGGACTTATCTGAAGTACAGAAGGACTGTCTCCTATAGCTAAATGCTTTGGATGAAATGAGAAAAGCTGTCTTGCAGCAGACAGAAGCAATCCAACAGCAAAGAAAGAAATGGCATAATCAGCACATCAAAACTAGGAAATTTTCTGCTAGAGATTGGGCCCTGTTATATGATTCTAGATATCAAGAAAACTAGGGTAAGCTCACAACACGCTGGCTTGGCCCCTATGAAGTTGAAAATGTGTTCGATAATGGAGCTGTACAACTGGTGACAATTGATCCAGTCTATTTTAAATTGCTAGTCAATGGCCACTGACTCCGGTTGTACTATAAACCAATGTCAAAGGAAGAATTCATGCAACAGTTCATTCAGGTTCCTCCCGCTACTCTTCCTGTAGCAGAAGGCTTTAGCCTTTCTCCTGCAGCGTTGCCGTAATTTTTAAAAAGCATGCTCATAATAAAGGTTTTCTTTTAAGGAAACCCTTTTTTTTCCATTTTCATTTATCGCCCCCATCTCAATTCTTTATCTTCCATCCATCCATTTCATTCGTACTTTTCATCCGCCACATCACCCATCCACTTCATCCGTTCGCATCAACCTTAATTAAGATATATTTCCCACTTGTCACTTCATGCAGCGCTGTCATCTTTCTTCACATACGTGCAATTATCAAAGGTATGCCATATCTTTTCTTATCGCATATTTGATTTATTTCATTCTATTCATTTACTGCTATGCATGTACCGGTCATTATTACCCAAATCTCTACTTGTTCTTTAGTACATGTGAGGACACATGTCATACTTTAAGTAGGGTGGGGTAATCCATATTTTAAAACCTATCTTTTTGCCGCTGCTATAACTGCATAAATGGCCTTTCTTTAATGTCTTTTTGGTACTTTTCAAATGTGATTGCATGTCCTTCTTTAATGCATGTTTTTCTTGTAAACTACGATTAAGACTGCTTGTTCAAAAAGTTTATTTTTGGAAAAAAAAGAAAGAAATGTGACGGAATAATAGAAGCAAAATCAGAGTAGAAGGGGAAACAGAGAATTTGAATCTTCAGCAAGGAATTGAGTTCAGCTAAGAAAAACTACAAACATGGGTGGTCAGTTGGTGCGACATGAGCCTATAGCTCATGAATTGTTACTGCAAAATCCGCAAACAACCCACGCATTCAGTCTCTACGGATGGTTAAATTATTTCTTGAGCTTAAATGATTTTGATGAGGAGGCTGCTGGAGAATTCTTGAGAACCTTTTCTGAAGGGGAAGCCACTATATGGGGTCTAACAATTGTTGCAACTGAAGACAGAATTGCTGAGGTAACTGGGCTTCCAGCCGTTGGAGAAAACTTTTCTTCAGATGCTACAACTGCAAGGGCTAAGTTTTCAATGCCTGCTGATGGACCTCTGGAAGTCTCCAAGTAGGGATGCAAGCGTGTGTCGCTACCTCCTCCATATTCAGAGTATGCCACTTATATAATGAGGTATTTTACCTGTGAAGGCCGTTTTTCCTATCTGCATTCTCATCATTTTAAATTATTAAGCCATATGAAGCATGGGTTAGTCATAAATGTTCTGAATTTCTTGTTAAAGTTTTTAGAACAAAGTGCCCATGGAACTCAATAGGGGAAAGATAATTCTGTCACTCATCATGGCCTTATTAAATTACTGATTGAGCACTCTTTAAGAGACGTCTCACCTCTCTCCTGACAATAATTTGTTGTCCAAAAGAGTTTGCAAATACCACAACCTCCTAGGGTACTTACCCCATGGCCTCAAAGAAAGAAGAAAGAAATTGCATCTACTAGTGGAACAGGGCAAGGGTCATCTACTCTTGTAGCACCTAGTCCTGTAGCTTTTGCACCCGAATCCTTTGCTAGGGTACAAACTAGGTCTGCCACTAGGAGAGAGAAAGGAAAAACAAAGACAAAAGGGTCCCCTGAATCTGACCCTCATTCTCAGAAAAGACAATGCTCCTCTCCTGCAGCACCTTCCCCTGCAGCCGTTTCTCCTACAACAACACCTGTTGCTATTACCAGTTCACCATCATCCTCTGGTAGGGCAGAGCCCTCTGAACAAACAAGAAAAAGAAAAGCTACCGGAACACCTCCTGCAACCGCATCTGTGCCAAGAAGGGTTTCCACAAGGAAACAATCTAAGACCTCCCCTGCTTCACTACAACCTGAGGTGATTGTAATTTCAGAAGGGTCTGTTGAATTTGAATTTAATGTTTCTCAGAATGAGTCTGAGAATGCTGCTCAGAGTTCATTCATTTCTGAAGAGGAACAAGTTAAGACAAAAGAAACAGGGCATAATGAGCAAGGGTTACCAAATCTTGATGATTTGGTTGCTGCTGCTATGCAATTTTCAGAGGAAGCATAGACTTCTCCACCGCAGCAACAGGAAGAATTTATCTTGCAGCAAAAGCAAGAATAGATTGAACAATTGAATGTGCCTAGTGAAGTTGTATTTCACCCTGCAATTTGTAAAGCCATTGTTGTGTATAGGAGGACATTTTTAATTGAGTTTCTGGAATATGTTAAAGATAATTGGGAAACAATTACATTACAAACTCTAACTTTTTGACACATAGCCCAAACTAACATACAACAAAGTTTATGGGAAATAGAAAAGAAGAAATTGAAAAGGAAAATTGAAAGTCAGAAACAAGAAATTGCTGAGTTGAAAGCAAAAATGGATGAAATGTTAAAAGTAATTGGTCAAATTATGGAATGCAGACCGCCACCTAGAGTTTATGCTCTGTGCCTTAAAGAACAGTTTTTATGGTTTCAATTGATGAGAATTTCCAGAAACCAAGACTCTATAATTCACACTGCCAAAGAGTTTTATGAAGCATACCAAGCAGCCCCTAACTAGTTAAGGAATTCTCTGTGTGAATTTTATTTGCATGGCTACTTAATACCATTTGAAACAGAATGGAATCTTCTTCTATACATTGGTGATATTCATTTCAGAGCATTTATGTCATGGATAGCAAATGAGGCGAATTATGGCCGGTAGTGGGAAACATATGAGGAAGCTGAGAAGACAGATCCTGTCCCATTACGCTCTCAAAGTTCAAACCCACATGCAATGTTGAAAGATTGGTTTGCTCTAACATATGGTATTAATAATGTTTCAGCCAGAGAGAAAATATTTGATATCAGAAAGCAAGTATATGATGAATTCCAGGCACAACAATATTCGTTTTGGAGATTAGTATATACCAGAAGTGAGAAAAGATGGGAGAGATTAACTGTTGGGTTAAGAAAGTCAGAACCACATGGTCCCCTAAATTTTACAGTAGCTCTCAAATGAACCAGCAGATATATTCAATTGGGACTTCAAACAAGATTTGAACTGTGGCTGCCGCTGACATTCAGACCCAATGTGCTAATGTGGCCCCTGTATCCTCACCAGGCTACAAATCTTAACAATGAATTAGAAGACCGAAGATATGAAAGGTGCCGGGATTTTAGAGGATTCTATTATAAGTTTGGAAATCCATTCCAGAGTCATACAGCCACCACTGACTTCAGAGAAACCACCAGGAAAGTTAATGCTTGAGGACCAGCATTGGGCTAAGCAGGGGGCAGTGATGAGCTTAAAATATGCTCATAATTTGGATGTTATGATAAACTTTTAATGTCTTTACTTTTGTTATTTCATGGCTATTTAAAATTTGTTGAAACCTTTTATGGGGATATCCTGTAGCATAATACTTTCATATTCTTGTAACTCATTGTGTTGACTTGATTGCATTTATTCCTCATTGACTCCCTAAAATGGCTGGTATATCGTATACAATTTTTGAATGATGAAGTAGATTTAAAATGTGTGATTAATGAATAGATATCGTGTATGTGCCATATGCCTTTTCTTTTGCATCTGTTACCTTTTGTTTCGCAGGTTGTTGAAGAATGATCAAGTCAAGCACAGCCGATCTCGGCCTTGCAGTAAAGTCCATTTCCTGCACGACTTCGAGGAAGCTCCGGCGAAGACTCTTTGACCGAAACTATGGGAAAGAATTTTAATGACAGTCAATCTGGAAAGAGTGGAGCACAAGATTTTCTCCAAATTGGGTTGAATGCATAAATTCATTATGAAGTCTGTTCCTTGATTCGGGGATATACTTTACTTCCACGACTTTCTTTGGTAGGGTTAGTTAGTTGCTCTCATGTTTATAAATAAAGTTCTCCTCCTGCGCGAGGGACACAGAGAGGAGAGGATAGTTAGAATGAGTAAGAGATGATAGTTAGTAAGTTGGAAGCATAGTAATAGCAGATATCATGTAAGAGTCAGTATGATAATGAAAAACATAATCTATATGATCAAAGACAGAGTTTGTTAGTTTCCACATCAACAAAGCAATGTATACCATTCTGTTTTCATGAATAAAGTTTGATGAAGTTCTGAGTTTAGCATCTGTGTAATCAGTAGATGCTTGCTAAGGGGGCCCACTTAGTAAGTATCTGTAGCTAGTTAGTTAGTTGTTATTTTCTGTTGATCTTCAGTTAGCTTTCATCTTTGAAGTTTTCATACAAACTCAGTCTTATAGTGCTTCTGCAACATAGAGAGTCCATCCCTGTGACTGTTCCTGCAGCATAAGGCCAGTTCAAAGTTTGTGTTTCAGTCGTAGTTGTTATGATTCCTATCATAGTTGAGTTAAAGAATTTTTTATTACCGTTTTGTGGCTTAGATAGAATTTCTTTCCAGTATTATTTCTGCTAAGATTTGACCAAAACTAGTTCCTAGTGCATATATTTTTCTGCGCCATTTAAAGTCTACGTCCCTTGGTTTGACAAGTAAAATGGATGTCTATAGAAAGATATAAGTCAGCTGTTGGAACGTCCAATTCCCAGGAAAGGTTTTACTGTGATTTTCATATCCTTTTGTGGGCTTGAGCCAAGGATTATAGGTGGATATGTTCTATATAAGGATTTGATAAGTAGTACTGGGTTAGAATGCATATTGATAAAATTGTAATGCAATATTGTTAGGGATCTTATATGTCATGTATTAAATCTATCATTATCCTCTAGATGCTTATGAATTTGACTCCTGCAATGGATGTATAGCACTGATCTAAGTTTTACTTATTTGTGTAGTTCAGTATTTGTTTTTCTTTGCCTAGAGCTTGCTACAAATTGCAAATCAATGACTATCTTATACAATGGATTGTGTTTAGGTATCTCATGCTCCAAATAGTTGATATTATCTATGAACAACCAATTCTAGTGGATATTATTCTATCATGTTGAGCTATTAAGTGAGATTATCTACTATTTTTAATGTCGTTTATAATAATGGTGCAAAGGTTGTAAACAGATTAAGGGATCACCCTCCTAGATCTTGCAGAGCCCAAAGTGTAGGAGGCTTTTTAAAGTCCTTGTCAGTTTTCCAGGTCCTTTGAGCTGCCTTTGATTGGAATTGAAAATTCCATAGGTAGATTAGAAGACAAACCTGGTTACATTGTAAAAAATAACCAACAAAATGGCGACTATTGGGGAGCTAATTTTAAATATTTCTTGTCAATGTGTTGGTTGTCCATTTTGCATAGAGTTTTCATAGTATTTCTGTGATTTGAAGGTTGAGCCTAAAATTCTATGTTAAGTTTGTCCACTTCTTTTTTCATAAGAGTTAAGATTTATGTTGTAAAGCACTTTTGTGTGTTGTCAGTACGAGGTTCCAAAGGTTTTTATATTCTACCATATGTCTTTAGGTATTTAGTATTCCCAAGAAAATTGGATGGTGACTCTAAATTCTCTACACCAGTGTGCATTTCATTGTTTAAGGTTTATTGTAAGTGGAAAGAACTTTTGGACAAGTACGAAGAATGAAGAACACCAAGTCATTCATGAAGAATCATCCAAAATAGAAATTGGAAGGTGAACTTCCCAAAGTGAAGAAGAAGGACTAGATAAAGAAAAGACCAAAATATAGTAATGTTTCTCTCACGTCATAGGACTCTATACACCAAGGTAAAAGTAAGCTTTTACACCCTATCCCTTAGAATCTTGAAGAGGTGTCTAGAAATTTTGAGTCAAACAGTGGTGGATTTTTTGATTCATTATTTGCTACACCGGTTCAAGAAGATGTGACATGTCAAAATAAAGGGATTGTTAGTATCAAATATGCTGAAAAGAGAAGAGGTGGGAGTAGAAGTCGAAGCCATCATAGAGAATGCACCAGTGATGTGCCTTCTCCTACTAAAAATGATGTAAACCCTTTATTGTCTGAACATGTACTAGAAGAGGTTAATCTAATAGACCTAGATGATACATCAGGTTCAGAGGTGACTTTGCCTGACCCTGGTGATGTTTTTGGAGACATTAATTCTTTGAGGTGGGAAATCCAAAAGCAAGTTGAGATCAAGACGAAGAGAGAAAAAGAAAGAGAAGAAGAGTTGAGGAATGTTGTGATTGAAAGGGATAGGTTGATGAGATAGTTGGAAACCATGAAGCTCCTAAACCTAGATGAACCTAAACCAAGTCTTGAGGGTCTGGTTGTACATAAAGTTGCTAATAAGGAAGAAAAACCTATATCTAAAGAAAACCTTGGAGCTCCTAGTGAGGATAAGGTAAAACCCAAACCTATCGACCCAAAACCTTCAAATCATGATAAGTCTCAACTAAGTAATACCAACCCTAAGCCTATCATGGATAAGGGAAAAAAAAGGTTAAGGGGATTAAAATAAAAGAGAAGGTGACTCCCCATTCCACTCAATAAGATCTCCAACCACATGTGTCATTTCAAATAGAATCTACCTTAAAAAAGGCTAGGAAGGAGAGTGAAGCTCTGGCAGAAGAGTTGGACAGAATAGATATTGAGGCTACAAATGCATAAATGAAGAGGAAAATAAGTTTCCTAAAGATGTCAAACATGGATGAGGCTACACAAGCTACAACCTCATCAAGTCACCAAGTGTTTTAAAGGATGGTCCTAAAACTAATCCAGACCCCACCATAAATAATTCTAGCCTGAAGACTCATGAAAATAGGTCTATAAATCCAAATCATGATGGTTCTAGAGTACAATATTTAGGGTCTAGTGTTGATCCTCAAATGAATGAAGGATTATTTCAATGATGACCTATACAGTTGGAAAGGTATAGGCCATTATTCTTTGATGGTATCCCTATTTATCCAAATCCCATCCCTGCTGACTTGAGAGAAAAGATGAATAAGTTTGATGGTAATAATGTTGTAACAACAGAGGAATAATTGAAAGATTTCATGGACATGTTAAATGATTATGAGGTAGAACATGAAGATGTTGTAATGAAATTGTTTGTACAATCTCTAGTAGAATATGCAAGGGATTGGTAAAGAGGTCTACCTAATGCTAGTATTGGTTCATGGGATGAGTTTGAAAAGTGTTTCAAAGAGTAGTATGGTGATAAGAATAATGCTAGTTTTATGTTAAATGAATTTAATAACATCAAGAAGTCATTGAATGAGCTTATGACAAAGTTTAATTTAATATTTCAGAAAGCAAGGTATAAGTTGTTTCAGGTTTTGAGGCTTGATGAAAATGTTTGTTTAACTACATATTTCAATGCTTTTGATGCTAAAATGGCCTATCTCCTTAGAGATAAGGACCCTCAGACTATGAGGGATGCATTTAGGGTGGCTATAAATATTGAAAGTAATAGAAGAGATTTTGGGAAGTATGGTAGGAGAGAAAAACCTACACTTTTGAAAAATCCTAGAAATAGGACTAAGAAAGTCCTTGCTACAAAGCCTAAGGATGATGAAAAGTGGGAAAAGGTTTACAATACTTTGAAAGACAAAAAAAATTGTTTCTAAGCAAGAGAAGGGTATAGGAAATGAAAGGAAATCCTATCATAGAAATGATAGGCATCCTAGATTGCAAAATTATCCTTACAATACAAATTGGAAAGATGGAAAACCAATCTTGCCTAGCTAGAAGAATAAAATGATTAGCATACACTAGACCCCTTGTAGAAACATTCAGTTAATCTAGTATCAGATAGACCATGGTGTGAAATGTGTGAGCATCCACATGATCAAAATTATTGTGGTGTTGCTCAATTGCTTGTTGCTGAGGAAATAGAGGAGGATGCTCATGAGTAGACATCAGAATATGAGCATGATGATGTAGATTTTTTTATGGATAGATCATACATTGATGAGGTAGAATGTTCCTCTGATGATGAAATACAAGAAGCTGATGTGGATAATCAGAGGTAGATAAGTGAGATGTATCATCAATAGGTCTTTTCTAATGAGGAAGATGATTTTGATCATAATGCTTGCAATATGGAGTAGGCTGAAGATTTAGTTTCCTTAAGGAGATTGTCAAAAGAAGAGATTGCAAGATTGATCGAGGAAATGGCTGCTCAAATGAGAAGTTCACTTCAATTGAGAAATAGGAATGTGGGTGGTGAGTAGGGTAAACCTGTTGGCCTATTTATTAAAGAGAAAAAGGATAAAAACAAAAGTGCTAAGGTTGACAACAAAAAAGATGTTGTGAAAGTCAAATAAGTCAAGAGTGATAAGGTTTGGGGAAAAAGAATGAAACCCCAAAGTCTCAAGAAGTTGTGACTTCATCACTGGTGAAGACAAAGGTGATTACAAAAGTAGTTGAACCTGTTGTAGAGGATAAGAAGCAAAAGAAGCTAGGAGGAAATAATCAACAAGAGAAAAATGAAAATGATGAAGGTATGATGTCTAATTTTCTTAAATATACACTTGTGGATATGTTTCATGTTCTTTCTCAAGTTAAAGTAATTGTACCTTTGCTAGAGATGGTGAGAATAAATGAACACAAAGAAAAGACAATAGACTTGATCATAGATGTTGTTTGTAATAAGACTAAACAAAGAAGTGATTAAGAAGTGAAGGATAAAGAGAAAGAAAAGGAAGTGGAGGGAATTGTGTCACAAATTCCCCCTGTGTATTTAGGAAATTCTATTAACATGTGCCTTGAAAACATAACCCTATTTTTCTTAAGTGTGGATATAAATGGGAAAACTTTAAATAACTGTATGATAGTTTCAGGGGCATCAAGTAATGTTATTCTAGTCAAAATAATGGAGGCAATGGGCTTGGAAATAGATACTACTCAAGGTAAATGCTATGCTATGGATTCAAGAGAAGTGCCAGTTATTGGAACTATCAGAGCATTGCCTTATAAATTGACTCAGTACCTTGACAAGGATTTAGTCATGACTGTATTAGTCGCAGACATCCCACCTCATTTTGGAATTCTTTTTTCAAGAAAATAGAGTGCATTGATGGGGGGTAACATGCAATGTGATTTGTCATTTTCTACTTTCTCCATTGATGGTAAGGATGTCAAAATTGAAAGAGAATCAAAAGTGACTCATATGATTGAGCTTGGACCAATTGAAAATATGACATGTTTTATTGATAGTGGTATAGATGAGTTTAGGGTTGAGGGATGCTCTAGCAATTGTGATAAACCTACTGCATTGATTGATACAAAAATAAAAACAATTTTCAGGATCTAATGATTTGTGGATTATGTATTTTGATGGTGCAAGTTCAAAGGAAGGCTCTGGTGTAGGTGTCTTGTTATGGTCACCAAGTGGAAAGACA
The DNA here is from genome assembly GCA_007258455.2 of Sequoia sempervirens. Taxonomy (NCBI): domain Eukaryota; kingdom Viridiplantae; phylum Streptophyta; class Pinopsida; order Cupressales; family Cupressaceae; genus Sequoia; species Sequoia sempervirens. Next base: position 296,745,226 of record VDFB02058242.1, on the reverse strand, counting down.
TTCAGGTTCTCTTTCACTCTATTATTTGAATGCACAAATAATGTGGTAGAGTATGAAGCCTTGTTATTAGGGTTGAGATTGGCTGAAAAAAATGGGATTAAGAAGCTCAAGGCAATTGGGAATTCTGAGCTTGTCGTCTCCCAAGTCAGATCCAAGTTTGTATCAAATAACAAGAGGTTGAAATAGTATAGGAATGTTGTCTGGGATGAATTGGAGAGCTTGGATGCATTTGGCATAGGATGGATGGAGAGAGGTCAAAATAAAGTCGCAAACCTACTAGCCAACATTGCATTAAAACCAAATGATATGACTTATGCTAGAATTTCAAAGGTTGAGGTGCAAACTAGGCCATCTGTCCCTGATAATATAAAAAATTGGAAATTTTTTTATAATGATGATGACATATTAAGGTTTTTGAATTGTCTGGGGGACTATGAAAATCAAGAAATTGACTTTGGAGCTTTTGTTGAAAATATTGATGGTAAGGATACAATATTTGGAAATGAGGTCATTCAGTTAAAAAAAAACACAATTCCCAAGGGTCTAGTTGTATTAGAAAGAGTGTTTCATAATCAAGATAAGACAAAGGCTAATCACACTGCTTCACATCCTGATGACTTGGAAGAGATAAATCTTTGAATAGAAGCATCCCCAAAGAAGGTATATATTGGAAAGAAAATGTCACCAAAGGTGAGAAGGATGCTAATTGACTTATTAAGGAGGTTTAGGCATGTGTTTGCATGATATTATGATGACCTTGAGGCATACAGGGAGGATCTTTTCCAACATGAAATTCCTCTACATGATGATGCCAAGCCATTTAGACAAAAGCAAAGGCCTATTAATCCCACCTTGGCCCCCAAAATGCAAGAAGAATTAATGAAATTAAGGGATGTAGGAATCATCAAGCCAATCATACATTCATCTTGGGTATCAAACTTGGTACCAGTAAGGAAGAAAAATGGAGACATCAGGTTATGTGTAGATTTTAGAAATTTGAATGTGTCTTCATTAAAAGACAATTATCCATTACCCAATATAGAAGCCATGTTGCAAAGGGTGATAGGTTGTGAGTTGATGTCTATGATGGATGGATTTTCTAGTTATAACCAGCTTATGGTTAAAGAGTCTGAGCAATTTAAGACAACTTTCACCACACCATGGGGAACATATGTTTATGTAAGAATGCCATTTGGTCTAACAAATGTAGGGGCTACTTTTCATAGAGCCATGGATGTGGCGTTCTCATATTTCATTAATTTTTTTTGGTGATTTACCAAGATGACTTGAAAACATATTCTAAAAAGGAAGAGGATCATTTTGAGCACCTGGAGAAGGTATTCATTAGAGCCTTGTAGTATGGTATTTCTTTGAATCCAAAGAAATGTGTGTTTGGAGTACTAGAAGGAAAACTATTGGGACATATAGTTTCCAAGGATGGATTAAAAAATGATCTAGAGAGGGTAATTGTGATTAATAAAGTTCCACAACTATGAAGTGTCAAAGGAATACAGTCTTTCTTTGGAAAAATAAATTTATTGAGGAGGTTTGTGATAAATTTTGCTAAGATAGTTTGCCCTATTTCCAAAAAGCTCAAGAAAGGAGCCAAGGTTGAATGGGATAATGAGTCTGTGTAGGCTTTCCAAGCCATTAAGCAATCAATAAAGGAGGCTCTTGTGTTAAGAACCCCTGATTTTTCTAAACCTTTACAAATTTTCTCATTTGCTTCTTTCCACACAATTGCAACTATATTATTTTAAAAGAATGTAGAAGGTTTTGAATAGCCTGTGGCCTTTTTCAGCAAATATTTATAGGCTATAGAACTTAAGTATGATATAAATGAAAAATAGGCATATGCACTCGTAAAAGCAGTAAAGGCTTTTAGGCCTTATTTGATGGGAGCAACTGTAATTTACTATGTGCCTAGTGCTATTGTTAAGGACATCTTCACACAACAAGAAGTGTCAAGAAGAAGCTATAGATGGATAAATCAGATCCAAGAATTCAATATTGAGGTCCAAATTACCAAACTGGTGAGAGGACAAGGATTGGCCAAGCTTATGGCCCAAAGTAATCTGGAAGGAAATCAGATAAATTTGCTAGAAGAGGAGAATAGATTACAGATATGTGATATGGAGCATTCTGAATGGTACAAAGATGTGATATATTATTTGCAAAGAATGAAATGTCCTGAGAATTTAAGTGAAAATGAGAAAAGGAAATTGAAGTTACATGATATCAAGTATGTTATTGTAGATTGAAAGCTCTGGTGGAGAAATGGAGAAGGTGTCATGATGAAGTGTGTTGATCAAGATCAAGCAAAAGAACTTTTGAGTGAGATACATAGTGGAGTTTGTGGAGGACATTATATGGCTAAAACAATTGCACATAAGGTAATGAAGGCTAGATTTTGGTGGCCTATAGTTTTTAAGGATGCACACCAACTAGTGAAGACATGTGATGCTTGTCAACATTTCTCTGGTAAGTTAAAGTTTTCTGGTAACTTACCTCTAAAACCAGTTATAGTACAAGCTCCATTCTAGTAGTGGGGTATTGATTTTGTAGGAGAGATAGCATGTAAATATAGTGGAGGCCACTCATGGATATTGGTGGCCACTAATTATTTCACCAAGTGGGTGGAAGCAATTCCAACAAAGAAATCCACTAGTAAAGTTGTAATTGACTTCCTGATGAGCAACATATTGACTAGATTTGGATGTCCAGAAAGGATTGTATCAGACAATGCAATGTGTTTTAGATATGAAGAATACATAGAATTTTGTGAGAAACATGGCATCCAAATTTCTTATTCATCACCATATCACCCACAGGGAAATGGGCAAGCAAAATCAAGCAATAAAATCTTGATGAAGATTATTAAAAGAATCCTGGATCAGAATAAAAAGGCTTGGGATTCTAAGCTGAGATTAGCAGTTTGGACAGATATTGTAACTATGAAGAAGAAAATAGGTTGTGCCCCATTCGACTTGGTTTATGGGAAATGCCAGGTTTCCCAAAAATAACTTAATGGAAATGTATAAGTTTGTCTAGATGTATGATAATAAAATTGATGATGAGCTGCAATTGAGAGTGGAAGCTCTTATAGAATTAGATGAAACCAGGAGGAAAGCACAAAAGAGAAATGCAAAGTTCCAGTTGCAAGTAAAGAATTTGTATGACAAAAGGGAAACTACTAGGAGTTTCATGGAGATTTGGTTTTAATGTGGAATGCCAGACTGGAAGATAAAGGGAAACATGGGAAATTTGATGCAATCTGGTTGTGTCCATTTTTGATAAATGGTAAGTGGGGTGAAGATTCGTACTTCCTCCAAGATATGACAGGGGATATTCTTGAACTACCAGTTCATGGACAGTTCTTGAAGTTATACTTCACTTGAAGTATTCTTTTCCATGAATAGTAGTTTAGGTTTGTATAATTTGTATATATTTTGTACATAGGTTGGGTTGTTTTGTCTAAACAATCCCTTTTTGGTCATCTCTGCCTCTTGGTCTGCTCTTCCCAAGATTCTAAATTCTCGCTTCATTCCAATGGAATGAACATCCCCAACTAGAGCCACTGATGGAGCTTTAAATTTTTTCTCCTTGTTTTTTACTCATGCCCTACCTTATGTCTCTAGTCTTTCGTGGTGTTGGAAAATTTTTAGGGGTTGGGGTTTAAGCTTTTCCTACATGTAAAACCCTTGTATTATTTTATGCCTTAGTCGGAATCTATCTCGTTGTTGCTTTTAGAGAGCTTTTAAAACATCTTATATCCCATCGGTTCATCTAGGCCTAGTCCCTTTGGTCTTAATATTTTATTTCCTCCGCAGGTTTTATTTTCCTAAGTCCTGGTTGGCCCTATGTTTCACGATTTTAAAACAACTTATGTCATTATTTTCCATCCACCTAGTGATGTCCCCTTATCCTTTAATGAATGTTTTATTTTGTAGAGGAATGAAATTCGTGCTGCCATTGATCATTTTCCTTTAGATATCAACAGTTTCCCGCCATCCCATGATCGAGAGTTGTAGGATTGCGATATCGTGGGTGGGCGCCACGTGTACTATCTGGGGGTCAAACTTGATCCACTGCTGATCAATTACCATTTGATCTCAGCCATTCCCCTACCATTGTGTTATGGCCCCACCACAATACTTTGGTTGATTGAGATATCGCGGGCGGGCGCCACATGGATTTCCTTGGTGAGGCCGATGGAGATAGGTTTGTATGTCATCTATCAATTATTGTCAAATATCAATGGTTTCCTGCCATCCCGTGATCCAAAATTGCAAGATCGTAATATCACAGGTGGGCGCCACATGTCTCATCTAATGAAGCCAAAAGAATAAAGGAAATATTGTCTTGCCTTAATACATTAAAAGGTAGGTTACTAAAGTGCTCTTAAGATGCACATGCTTCAAATTGATAGATATGTTATAATATTGATGGAAAAGCTGCTAGAGGGTTAACGATAAGGCTATCGACTATGTTGAAGGAATGAGATCACTGATGCTCAAGATGAATGGTTGCCTGCCATCACAGGATCAGAAGTTGTAGGATTGCAATATCATGGGCGACTACCACATGGACTTCCTTAACAGTGTATGGTATGGTGGGCCCCTTATTGCCATGTTAGTGATTATGTCAGTCTGTTTTGAAGGTGGTTGTCGATGATTTGACCAAACTAAAGAATCGACAGCTCAAATTTAAACCCGCATAAAATATGGTTGAAGTCATTTGTGTAGTGTGAAATTGAGCTTTAATGGTAGATGAGACACTTGTTGGCATGATTTGATCGACATAAAATCAATTTTCCTGCTTTGTTTGTATCACAAAGCATTCAACTATTTTGCCAAGAAATTTCAAGAAATGAATGTGGAATTGCGAGTCTTTGCAGCTAGAATTTGGGACTTCTACAAACAAGCCATGAGTTTATTTTTTGTGCCTCCCAATCATTCTGCACTTGAATTTGGGAAAGGATTAGTTGTGTTTATCAGTGAGTTTTTTGATAAACGTGTTAGGGCTATAGTTTAATTATAGATTGTGAGAAATTGTAGTATTTTGTTCTATAATTTCCTATCCCTTGTTAGTCCTAGCTATTTGAAGTGTGAAGTTATAAGAAGCCCTAGTTTGTTCGAGATGACATTGCCAAAGTAGCATTTCAGCCAAGTTGATTATTTAAAAAGAAACCTATATGATGATTTCCTCGATCAATTTCCCTTGTCAACAAATGATAAGAGGAAGGGATTGATTCTAATGTGAGGGAAAATTCTAGGGGAAGGGTTAATATAGAATTGCTCCAACATCGCCGATGCTAGGGTTCCCCTAACAGGTTTGGAAATGTTTAGATTGTGGTACAGATAGAGGAATTTTCCTCACCCTTTTTCAAATGGATGGATGTATGATATGGGGAAGCTAGTGGTACCAAATGTATTCCCTGATGTAGACCTGCTTAGGGTAGTCGATGCAAGATATGACCCTGTCACACGGATAATCAAAGATAATGATGGAAAGGTTCTGTTGAGCATTAACAGAGAAGAGGTCCAACATATTTTTGACTTGAGTGAATCAAGTGAAGACTTGGTTCCTATCAATCTTGAGGAAATGAAGCAGGAGTATGCAAAGTTAAAATCTCTTTTTAGAGCAAGGTTGCTTCCACCTCATCTAGCTAGGGTAGGAGGTTCAAAATTTCATATCAGCCCTAGTGACCAAGAACCTTTCAGATTAAATTGTTTTGCAAACCATTTCCTGGCCACTTTTTATTCTTTGTGTCAGATTTTGGGTTTCAGTCCTGGTGCGGTAATGCCCATTGCATACATGTTCATGGGGGTGAAAATACAACACCCTAACTTCTCTATGACCTATGACTTCACTTCTTTCTTGGCTGAGAGGATACATGAAGGGCTATCAAAGCTATAGAAAAATGATACCGACACTTAATTATTTTGGTATTCTATGCTGATGCATATGTTTTTATTTAAGAATGTTGACTTCTTCTCTGAGAGGATGAAATTAAGGCAATTGGTTGATGGAGAAAGATTTCCAGTACATATATGGGCTGCAAATTTATCTTGTAATAAGGAAAGCACTAGCTATGTGCAATTTGATAATTTTTTTACTTCCAAATTAAGGGCTAGATTGATGATGAATTTGCCTAGGATCCCTGAGGAATTGCATGCTTTCCTTAGGCCAAAGGGGAGGAAGCCAGAATTGAAGGTTTACCATAACTGGGGTGACATTATTCCTTACCTAGTCAGTATTGTCTTGAGAGTATATGGTTTTCAGGGAGCCCCTCATATACTACCGTACAATTTGCCACCAATAGTGGGATTTGTAGAAGTTATGTGGCAGATAGGTTGTATTCATGAGGACAACCTCACTGGAAGGGGTAAGGGAACATTTTTCCCTGATTATACAATGGTGTTTGATTTTGCATTTTCAAAGGGAGGCTAGATGCATTTTGATAAATTCTTTGATGATTACCATTTGAGGTGTGGTCCAAAACAACAACATGATCCTGAGGGTTTCTTTGCTCTTTTCAGATAAATAATAAAAGCTAGAAAGTTTGTGCATGATTTCAACTTTCTTGAGGACCTGATTAGAAATGAATTTGATTTGAATAAACAGGAGTTGAACAAGGAAAAATGGATAGCTTATAGTAAGCTAGTAGATGTTGTGCACAAAATGGATCTGAAATATGATCCACTGTTGGAGTTCAGTCCCCACCATAAGAAAATTGATTTTCTAATGGAGAAATTCAAAGAGATTATGGGAACTTTGAGAAAAAAAAGGTAAATTTAGAATTGAGTCTTGGTGTACAAGAACAAGGTGCCAGACCAATTGAAACAAGGCTAGGATATCAGCCTATAGAAAGGTGGCCCATTTATAGGAGGAAAAAGGATAGCAGTAGTCATGAGGAAGAAGTGGATAGAAAGGGGAAGCAAATTATGAAGGTGCCTCCACAACTAGGTCCAAAATTCAAAGTGTCTGGGGTAATCAAAATCATTGATCTAGAATAATTACTAGAAGATAGTCCCCCATAACCACCATTTGAGCGAAGCCCTAAAAGGAAAATAATTGATCAACCATAGGAGGATCTAATGGATGAGATTATTGTTACTGATTAGGACATGAAGGTTGGTATACCTTCCCCTCCTAGACAAGTTGAATTGGTCTTATCTGATTTAGATATGAAAGGAAAAAAGTGTACAAGATGCAAGAATGGAAGCATGCAAGGAGTTTCTAAATGACAATACATTTGTAAAAACTCATGTATTCTTGCAATTGGTATGGAGGATGAAGTTTGAAGAATTTGAAGATAAATGTAGGCAGAGAAGAAAACTAAGGCCTGATAGGTTAGACCAAGAGAATGATGAAGAGGTAAAAGCTGAATTAATGGAAGAATTCAAGAACATCACTCCTAAAGAAGGAAGAAAACTAGTGAGTCAGGATGGTGTATAGATTCTTCCTGAATGGGACATTGCAGATGCAGTAGCTTTTAATGCTATTATGAAGTCCAATAATCCCTTTCAAGACTCTGAAGAAGAAGTCAAGGTAGAGTTGCAAAACTCTGCTTTTAGTGAAGAGTATGAAACTTTGGCAATTTAGGCATTGGCCCCACAAGGGAGAAAACCAGATGTTTCTGATATTAATCCAAATTTTAGAGGAGGATTAATAATAAAGAGAGCTTCAAATACCTCAACCACCAAGGCCACTAATTTTACTATGAATGTGGCCAAATTGGCCCCAAAGACTATTTAAAGGGAGGAGGTTGAAAAGAAAATGCTAATGGAGAAGTATAGCCTTTTGATTGAAGAATACAACAAGATACAACAGAAGAATGTTGAGTTGTAAACTGAGGTGGAAAGGTTCTGATATAAATAGATTGGGGAGACATCAAGTGCTCTAGGGACTAGTACATTACCTTCCACAATAGGGTCAGTGCCTCCTGCTTCTCCAATTATTTCCACACCAGGATCTCTCGGTCGTAATCCTAACCTCACCCTTCTTTAGAGGAAATTGAAGAAGAAACAGAGTGCTCTGTTGATCCTATAAAGAAGCAGCTCTTGCAAAAAATTGATGAATTGTAGGAATCATTAAAGGTAAGTGAGGAGGGATCTCTTTTAAAGAAAAAGGAGATTGTTACTACTCTTTTGAGACATTTAAATGAAAGGGTTGAAAGTAAATTGCTCTCTATACATTCTTTATATTCTTTGTTGATAGATGCAATAAAGAATATTGATAAGGATCAAGAGGCAGTGATACCAATAATTGAAAATTAGATACCTAGGGCCAGTGATCTGGATATCATGTATAATTCCTCAAGGTTTGATATAAATAATAGACCCCAATCATTAAAGCCTACTCATGTGTTAGTAAAATCATTGCAAGGTTTTTAGACCTTACCAGATGACTTGAGTAGGAAGATTAGGGAGTTGGTGAAGAATTTCAATGATTGGGGTAACACATTGTTACCTGATATAATTGATGAGTAAGGGAAAATCAGGTCACTCCAACAATGGTAGGATAAAGCAAGTGAGGTCATCATTGATCAAATTAATTCAATTTGTCATGACTCAGAATATGATTTTTTGGTGAGCTGTATGGATAAAATCACTAGTACCAGCTCATTTTCAGAATCTTTTGAAAGGGATGCAAATCAGGTATCGGTAAAATACACACCTTATAATGCCAAGGTGGATGAGGTAATTAATTTTGACCGGCCGAATGATGAAGAGTACCAAAAATGGGTAACTAAATATTTGACTAGGGAAGAGTAAAAAGTGTGGACTACTAACAGGTGACAAATCAGATGTTGCGGTTCCAACGGTTCTAGTTTTTTGTTGATGGCATTCTTGGTGCAGGTTTCTTGCTGTGGTTTTTTATGTTGCATAAACTTTCCTCAACTGATATGATGAACAAGAATATTCTCCAAGGTGATGGTTGTTGTAACAATTTTTGGAATATCACCATTTTCTCCAATTGGTTGGTGACATGTGTACTTTCTGGCTCGATGCTTGTTTGCTCCTTCATTCTCTATAAGAACGATTTCAAGGCCAGAAGTATGAGTTAGCAAGTTAGATAATGTTTGGTCGAGTATAGGTGAAGTTGTAGAGAAAATTGTAAAGTCTGATGGTTTTAGAGAAATGCAATTTAGGTTTTGAGTCATTCTGTAACAGGTTTTGAGGTCATGGGGATTTAATGTTGTATGACAGTACTAGCATTTGAGTTGAAATGATAAATTGAAGCTCATGTCTCTCCATTGTACATGCATATCTAAAATTTGAATGAAATATCTAAGGGTTGTTTTATCCATCTCACTATTGTGGTGTGTATGATTCTATTTTAGCTTTAATTCAAGGAATTAATTAAATTGCTTGAATAGGATTATAGGCGGATATGTTCTGTATAAGGATTTGATAACTAGTATTGGGTTAGAATGCATAATGATGAAATTGTAATGCAATATTGTCAGGGATCTTATATGTCATGTATTAAATCTATCATAAACCTCTAGATTCTTATGAATTTGACTCTTGCAATTGATGTATGGCACCGATCTAAGTTGTACTTATTCTTGTAGTTTAGTATTTGTTTGCCTTTGCCTATAGCTTGCTACAAATTGCAAATCAATGACTATCTTATACAATAAATTTTTTTTAGTTATCTCATGCTCCAGATAGTTTATATTGTCTATGAATAGCCAATTCTGGTGGATATTATTCTATCGTGTTGAGCTATTAAGTGAGATTATTTTTTATTGTTAATGTCATTTATAATAATGGTGTAAAGGTTGTAAACACATTAAGAGATCACCCTCCCAGGTCTTGTAGATCTAGAAGTGTAGGAGGCTTTTTAAAGTCCTTGTCAGTTGGTCCAAGTCCTTCAAGCTACCTTTGATTGGAATTGGCAATTCCATAGGTATATTAGAAGACAAACATGGTTATATTGTAAAAAAGAACCAAGAATTAGGAGAGTGAGTAATGTTGAAGCCACTCCTAGAGCCTCAAATTCTAGTGCAAGCCCTAGTGTAAACCCTCCTGTAGCCGAGCAAATTATACAAATTAGTTCTTTTGAGACAAAAAATTCAGACAAAGAAAGTTCCTCTTCAGATTCTAATGATGATTTCCCTCTTGGAACCCTAATGCGAACTAGGGCACAAAAGAAAGAGGTAGAAATGCGGAAGGGAGAAGCTAAAATAATATGATAGAAAAGGAAATTCCAAGCTCTAAGAAATGGAAGGTTGACACTATTCTTCCTGCAACCAAAGAAAAACATGAAATCCCTCCTAGAAAATCAAGACTAGTTGGGCCAGCCACTAGTGTGCCACCAAAAGGAAGCACTAGGCCTTGAGGAACATCACAAGAGGACACAAAAGCTCCAATGGGGTAGGTGAACATTTAGGAAAATAACATTTTTGAGGAATAGGAAAATATAAGGTTGGTAGAGCTTGTTTCCATAGCAGAATAGGGTAAGAGTCAGGAGTATGATGAGAATCAGGAGTTCCTACAGCATGAGGAAGAGTTCCTACAATAAGAGCAAGAACCCCTACAACCAGAATTGGGTGAACAATCAGAATCCCAATAGTTGGTGCCACATGAAGAGCAAGAATCAATACCAAGAATTTTTTTAGTAGGAATACATAGACCCTCTAATTTTTTATGGAACATGGTAGCCATGAACCCATGGAATGAGATGCAAAGGAGGGAAGAAGAATGGAAAAAGGAGAAACACGGGATGAGGGAGAAAATTAAAAAGAAAGATGCAAATATTGAAGAAAATAATACCAAAATTGCTTCCTTAAAGGAAAAGGTGGAAACTGTTATAGCCTTAGTGCCTTAGATATTAGAGAACAAAACTCCTCCAAGAGTCTATGCTCTATATTTGAAGGAGAGGAATATTTCTTTTAAATTATCAAGGATCATTTTAGGTTTGAATCCTTCCATTGAGACTCCTCTTAAGTTTTTCCAAGCTTATTAGATTGCTCCTCCTGAAGTGAAAATTTTGTTTCATAAGCTTTATTTGCATAATTATGTTGTGTCCCATGATCATGATTGGAATCCATTGTTGTATGTTGGGGATCTCCAATTAGGGAAATTTATGTCCTAGATATAGAATGAAGTTAGTTAGGGATAGTAGTTTAGGACTTATAGGAAAATAGAATTCAACACTCCCTTTCTTATCAGGGTTGAATCTCAAAACCCTGGAGACATTTTTTGAGAGTGGCACAGATTTATTTACAGACTAAGCTATAGCAATAGGATCCTGCCTAATAGAGAATCAGTTTACAAATAATATGAGAAGATAGATGAAATTGATGGAAAATATGTAATGGGATATATGTCATAGAGGTGGAATAGCCTAACTAATGAGTTAAAACAAGATGAACCTCACTCCCTACAAAAATATGTTGCAACAGGCATAAGAATTGATAAATATATATAGCTTGGAAGGAAAAAAGGACAATTTTGGCTTCCATTAACTTTTCAGCTACCTATCCTATTATGGCTTGTGCCAAATTTTAGGTATTATCAGTATGATATAGCAATAGAAAGGAAAAGATGGAACATGTTGGACAACAAGCAAGGGTTATATTGGGACCCCTATTCAATCACTACAAGAATTGATGTTGGGCAACTAGTAGCTATAGATTTTAGGGTATTAATTTTGATAGAGTTTATTATCCATTTGTTGTTGTTTTCACAGATTTTGATACTTGGATGTTGACATTTTCATGTCATTTCCTCAAAACCATAGACATTGGGCATAAGCTTATCTTGGTAACTTTTGAATGAAATTAACATGATATGTGAACTATCTATGTTTATTTTACATGTGGATTACTGAATGTTACTTTAAGATAGTTATAGATATGCAATTGTTGTGTGTGTTAATGTTTTTATGCAGATATAATTAGAGCCTACAAAATTGAGGAAGATTCTTCTAGATGGTCATTCACCATAAAGGTCAAACAAGATGATTATTCAAAGGTAAATGGAGGGAAGACTCTCAATAGAGGGAAATTCCTAGTTCAAATCAAGGAATTGTAACTACCTTGTAAATGGTCATAACAGTTTGTTCAGTGAATATAGGAGTTATTGTTGTGCTAAATCTGCATTAAGGAAAACCAACTTGACCAGATTCCACGCATGCATAACCTCCTTTCCACTTTCTATGCTTTCCATAAAGTGGTGTCCTCCTAATCTATTGAAGTTGACCACCCTGCTAGGTAGTTAGTTATTAGTTTTTCCTTCTATAAATAAGACTCAGATGCTCCTTCTCAAGAGGTTGATTGACCAGATGTTGTATTCACATTCTTAGTTTTTTTAGTAATAAAATTACATTGCTCTATTGTAATCATGCTTTCCAATGAATAAAATGAAGTTATAAGTTCATTGAATCTAAGTTTTCCTTAAGGGATACTCATCCAAGGGGGCCCACTTGGTGAGCATTCCATCCTTTAGCTTAGTTATTACTTTTCTATTCAACAATAGTTGTGAATCTAACAATTGTTTATTCCTACAGCCACTAGAATTTCATTCTGTGACTATTCCTACAACGAAAGAAAAAAAGTAGTTTCTAGTTTGTTTGCTCATATTTTCATTTTTGTCATGCACTTCAGCTTAGTATAGTTTTTGGTTGATTTTCAATACTTATGTTACTTATTTCTAAGCAATTTAATTTCAACATTATGTCTTTCTTAAGCTATAGGATGAATATGACTAGTATGGATTCCTAGTGCACATACTGTATTGACCCATTTCAAGTCTACGCCCCTTGGTTGACAATTAAATGAACCTTCATAATGATTGAGATAGCTATTTAGATTAGATGTCCAATCTTTGAATCACAACTCTAAGGGCTTAGTTGTTCAGTCATTATAGGAGGCCAACATCCTTCTCTTTGTGTATGTGACTAGTTTTTGTCTTCATGTTAACTTTGCATGCTTGAGATTAAAATTATGAAGACCTTTGCTCGACATGGATATGGAATACAGTTCCTAGTTGGTGGTGAAAGGAAATTTTTGGCAGAATTGGCATTTTCCTTTGGTTGTGGTTACAAATTTTTGTTTCCCCATGCTCAATAAATGATTGTATACAACTATTCGGGGAATTTTTGAAATTGTAGACCCATAAAATATACTGATTGACATCATGCATCTGATCCTGACTTACTAACATCGTTTCTTCCTGAATCATCCCTTGGTCTAACCATTTAATCAAATTCCCCCTATCTGATTAAATTCATCAATATTGGTCTCTTAATAAATCATTTTATCTAATCAAGTCAATCTCTTTTGTTAATTAAATCTATCCATCTAATCTAATTATCCCTATTTAATTAAATAATCAATTTATTTGATTAAATCTCTAAAGTCTATACATTAAATTAAATAAATTAAAACCTTATTTGATTTAATCTAACACCATCCCTTTTAATTAAATAAATCAAAATCCTTATTTAATTAGCTCTTATCATATTCCTCTCTTATTTTGATTTAAATAAATCCATAAATCTAAGTCAAATAAGTCACATCATCAAATCCCCTATTAAATTAATTAACCCTTGATTAATTTAATCTCATCTCATGTCACATCCTCTAGATAATGCAAGTTGCACATGAAAATAGATTTAATTCATTTATTAAATCCCTATTTTCCTCACAAGGAATCTTTTGGAATATTCTCTAAATTTCAATTCAAAAATTCCAAGTCAACATGTACATCCAACAAGGCATTTAAAATCTCTTACATGTCCTTTTCCTTGAGCCAAGTGGCATTTATTGCATTTTCCCTTCCCTCTTGCATGTCATTTCAACAAATTTGAATTTTAAATATTATGCATTGATTAGCACAAACCCCAAATCTTGCACATCCATCATCCATTCATAGCTTGACAAGTGGCATCATATCATTGGATGAATGTTAGTCCCACATTGCTCAAATTTGGACATTCATCCATCTTGAAATTCTATATATAAAGAGCTCATATCCTCATTTTGATCATCCACAAACATTGCAAAGTTATTATGCTAAAATATTTAGCCATTTCCATCCATCATTGAATTCTTAGCTAGGCTTTTTGCAGATTTGGCTTGGAGTTCTCATCTTTCATCAAAGTGGATCAATATTATCTTCAACATTAAAAGCTTACATCTTAGGAATTGGGAAAGGGCCAATTTTCCCATCAAATTGGCACCAATTCCCCCATGGGATCATAAATTTGCACATCTAATTAGGATTTAATCTTTGTTTTATCACTTTCCTTGTGTTCTTTGTTATTTTTTTTCTTAGTTTGAAGTTGTAAATGGATTTCATGGGGAATCCTTGTTTTGGCTTGCAATATCTAACTTGAGGTGTTTATTCTCTTTGCTTTGTAGGTACCAAGGTTGGGGTTCACACATTTGGTGCTAGAAGGAGGGCTGGATATCATTATTTCTAATCTTTTCTTGAAATTTTTGTGTTTTTCTTCACACAGGAAATTCCAATGTTGGGAACTCAGCGTCACTGTTTTGGCATTGCGGGCTCGTCAACGTCGTTGTTTTGGCACCGCAGGCTCGTCAGCATCACTATATGGCACCACTTAAAACACGAACAGTGCTACTGGACTCGTCCCACCAAGATTTTTGAATTTCAAACTCTGCCCCTGGACTTGCCGACCTGTAGAAATTTTCAAAAAATATTAAACTCCAATGCTGGACATAAACTGTGACGCTGGGTGAAAATTGTGATGCAGTTGAGCTCTCTGTCCTGACATAGAGCATCGCTGACTGGTAAATTGTGCTATGAGGGCACCACTCAGAAGCCAAACTGCGACACCATCATGAGTTGCAACGCTAGGAGACAATAAAAAGGGAAAATTGGATTTTTAGCATGTGCTTTTGATTTATGATTAATTTATATTTTTTTTCTAGTTTTTAACTTCTATATTTTCCAGAATCTAATTTATTTTTCTTCTTTGTAGGTTGGAAATCTAAATTGAAGAAAGAAGGAGCATGAGGGCTATGTCTTATGAAATCAAAGTGTTTTTAAACACTTTAGTGTTTGTTTAACACTATTTTGAGAATTTGTTATCTTTTCATTCTTAGAACACTAATTTTCATTCGGGCTTAAAAAGAACCTTTCCATTTCTTCCAAAAAGGCTAAAACAAAATTTAGGATCACAACATACTAGATTTTTTTTATTCGATTAACAATTGAACAAATGTCTTTCACTTGTGATTTGGTGCTCTAAAAAAAACTCACATTTTTCTTTATGGATCTAAAAAGAACAAGTGTAGCTTTGTTTTTCGTGAGAGCTTACTTAAACTAAATCCATTGAAAAAGGACATATGTGCTTGAGAATCAAAAGGCCTTTTTCATGACTTTGGGGTGAGACAAAGCAATCACCTACACACTTTAATTTGGGTTTAAAATTGAACATCTTGTCCGAGTGTGAGTGGGGACATTGTTACATATATTCTCTCTCCTTGTTGCCAACAAGGATTGATCGAATTACAAATATTGTTCTTCATTCGCTTTTGTTTATCCTAGAGGGCTTGCCTTGGGTAAAAAGTACTCACCCAAGGGAACGACTCAACCAGTAACACTCTAAAGCCAAGAGTATTTCCAACCGAGATATAAATATGGATATTGGAAGAAACGCCAATATCACGCGGTTGATTCTGATAAGATGGATTTGAAAGGGGACTCTTGCCATATGGGTCAATCTCCATGAACGGAAAGTCCTTACTAAAACCCATGTGCTAAAATTTGAAAAAATCCTTTTAATCTATTTGTTGGTGCAAGAACGGTCGTTCTCAAGCCACCCCACACTTTTACAGTCTTCTAGTAGAAATGGAAAACATGCCATGGGAGTTTCATGGGTGTTGATGCTTGGCTGCCCCGTATAAGTGAGTGTCGTGGAGGGGAGCCAGTGGGATCAAGCATCTAACCATTCACTAGAGATAAGAATAGCTGGACTTGTCCAAGTGGGAATCCAACAAATATTATCTTACACATCCATAGGATTGTACTTATTCTTGGGTTACAAAATGCATTGCTTGATCAAAAACATTATGGAAACAAACACTTGAACCTCATCCAAATTTCAAACCTTTTTGAGGACAAATACAATTGACTCAATCCATATGTTATTGCTTGCCCTTGGGATTCATGTCCTTAGAGGTTTCTAAACATTGGATTATATCTCTATTTGTCTCCTTAAGTAAACAATAGGAAAACCCTTGCCTTAAGTTCATTGAATTTCCACATAACATATCTTGTGGGGTTTGAAGAAATTAAGACATTGGACATCTCAGTTTGAAAACCTAATTGAAGAAAGTGTTTTTTTGTAAAATAAAGACATTAAGCAAAGCTAAGAAAAATGAACTTTCATATGTGTTGAAGACTCATAATCCCAAAAGCAAAAAAATTATTGATTGGAAATCCGAAAATGAATGTTCAAATGAAATCATTTCTTGGTTACAAAGGTCTTTACGAAGCATTTGCATGCTCTTCAATACCTAGGTTTAGGCAAACAAAGTGTACCTTTTAGGTTCATCTTAGGATCAAAACATATCAAAATGTTTTTCATCCATCCTCCAAAACATCAAAACAACATCATCTCACAATCACCTTTTGGAAAATCTTGAAATCATCCTTAATACTAGGCTTTGTGGAAAAATAAAAATCATCAAAATCATTGAGACTAAATCCTTGAAAACATCATCAAAAACACCTTTGGCTAGGTATGTGTAGATGCATCCTTTTACATATACTTAGTCAAAGTTATCAAAATCATCTTGTCTAGCTTAGTATATGTAGATGAATCCTTCTTCATATACTTAGTGAAATAATCATCTTGTTTGAATAGGTGTGGGTAGATGCATCCTTCTCCTCACAAATATTCAAATCATCATCCTTTGAACAAAGCTATCCCTTAGATCATCATCCAACATCTTAGGGTATTTTTGTTCAAAAATCCAAATCAAAATTAAAATTAAAATAAAGGACAAAATCCCAAATCCAAAAAACAAAATCAAAATCAAAATCTGCAAGTCCTAAAAGCCTAGTATCTCATTCAAGATTTATCAAAAGCCAAAAATCTGTATCATCCATCCCTAACATCATCATCACATCATCACCTTTTGATCCTCAAAGCATCCTAAAACTTTCTACTTCAGAGCATAAGATAACGATCAATCCAAAGAATCAAGAGATTCATCTCCCATATTATCAAAGATTGATCCTCATTTTATGGTTCTAACTAGATCTCAATACAAGAAGAGTATGGAAGCCAACAAAGAAACACCCACTTCAAGGGATCTTAGCCAAAAATACGTAGAAATGAATCCTGCCGAATCAAGTAATCCATTGACCCTCTCATCATCACAAAATCTGCAAGAAGAAAATCAAGGAGAGGATCTTACCTTTGGAATGTCTCGCGAAGAAATGACTAAAATGCTCCAAAATCTGGAGAACCATAAAATCATCATCATGATGAGACTCAACCCTTCATTATACATGCTTGAGCTAGCAAAACAAGGGGCCAAGTTGCCTTCAGATTTTGATGTGAGTACTATAGTAGAGACATCTTTTCCACCAATCTCATCCACCATTCTCATCTCATCTACACCTCCATCCCAAAACATCATGCAAAACATTCCACAAATCACAACATCGTTTGCTCCAACCCAACCCAATGTCAACAAGGGAAACACATTCCTCAATTCTCTTCAAGCACATCCCCTTGCTAATAATCAAAACTTGGATGCAAACACCACATTGGAACAAAATATACCCCAAAACCCATTGCATAAGAATGTTCCTCTCACATTCCATCATGATCCATCATCATCATTTTTTCACGCAACACCACAAATACCTCTTCTCACAAATTCACAAGAAGAGGGAGATATGTTCAGACCAGGGGGCATATTTGACATCACGACATTCTTGCAACAACTCACACCCCTCACATTTCCACCTCTTCCACCATTTCCATTATCATCTGCACCACTCCTTGGTTTAGGGATTCTTCCCCTACCAAGTGTCAATCAAACCTATATCCCAACCATCAATCAAAACATTGCACCAAATACTCAAAATTTATTGTTGATATCGCAACAACAAATGATAAATACACAAGCAATAGAAAAATAATCAAACACACCCCTAACATCACAAAGCATGGTCTCTCAAGGACCAACCATCACATCAATACCACTATCCAACACCCAAAACATCAACACAATGTCATCACCCACCAAAAATTCCATTCCAAATCCACCACCACCTCCACCACCACCAACATCCACCACATCAAGTCAATACAATGCAGCATTGCAAACTACTTTTCAAAGGCGATACCAACAAGTGCAACAATAGAAAGTCGTACAATAGCCGCTCAAGCCTCACAAGTTGCCCAAGCTGCACAAGCCACACTACAAGTGCAACAAGCCACGCAAGCCCAAGTTTTATTGCAACAATAACAACAACAAGCCACCCAAGTCACACAGGCATCGCAAGCATTGCAAGCACAAAGGGCCACTCAAGCATAACTTTTATTGCAACAACAAGCAGCACAAGCACAAGCACAAGCACAAGCACAAGCTCAAGCACAAGCTCAAGTGCAAGCTTAAGCGTCAGATGGAGTGCAATTTCAATATCAGGCACAACAAGCCCAATATCAAGCACAACTCAATGCACAAAGACAAGCAGCACAAATTCAGGCATACCAGCAAGCATTAAAGCAATACCAAGAACAACAAGAAGCAACAGAATTGGTAGCCCAACAACAAGCGTTGTTGGAACAATAGCAAGCACAACAAGTGTTGTTGGAAGAGCAACAAGCGCAACAACAAGCACAAATATTAGTGCAACAACAACAAGATCAACAACAAGCATTGTTCATACAAAAGCAAGTGGAAGCCTACGTCACTCTCCAAAACATATAGATACCATCAAAAAATGCACCGACCAACCCATGATTGAAACACCCCAAAACACTTTCATACCACCCCCTAATCCCCAAAAATGATGTGACGACACAACTCAGGTTGTTCTCACAACAAGTGCTCGACCTTCAATTAGGGTGAACAACCAAAATTCCAAGCAACTTGTGTCCCTATCCATTTGATAGGAGCTTAGTAATGAAACCATTCCCAAGGGATTTGAAATCCCCAAATTTGACAAATAGCGAGGGATGGGAAACCCTGAAGATCACATCAGGGAATTCTAGGTTTATTGCATGGAAGTCGCATATGATGATACTTATCTAATGTAGCTATTTCCTAGGAGCTTGGCAGGCCACGCTATAGAACGGTTATCTTGCTTACCTTCATGCATTAGAACATTCCAAGAAATTAGGGATGCATTCATTAAAAATTACACATGCAACATTGTAATGGATGTTAGTCTCGAAGAACTCTCAGCTCTAAAACAAGGAAAGGGTGAATCATTCACCTCATTCCTACAATGATGGCGATCCAAGGCCAATTGGAGCAAGTGGACCATGCCAGAAGAACAAAAAGTTTTCACCATCATAGCCAACCTTGAAGGATGCTTGGAATTTCATCTCAAGGTTTTGGGTGTCACCACATATGATCAATTGATCTCCAAGGTGCTTGGTATCGAAAGAGCCCTTGTGACTCAACCCGCAGAATCAACATCATATCATGAACAACAAAACAACTGCCCACCATCCAATTACAATAATAAACCACGTGCGTGGGAAAGAAACAAAAATGTTACTAATGATGGTGTTGTCGATGCCATGGTGGTCATTAGTGCTCCTTTCCAACATACACCTGCACCACAAATCTAATCACAATGCCAAAACACTCATCACACAACATACCAACCCAACAATAATTCAACCATCAATAACTTCAATGATCAAAGAGGACCACCCCAATGCAAAATTTATCCCAAATGAAAATACACTATTTTGGGGGAACCACTTGAGGACATAATGAAAAAGTTGATTGACGAAAAACTCATCAAGCCTCCTTCATTCGAGAATTACCAAGAACCTGATATCAAACCTCCTTGTTATAACAAGAATCAACTTTGTGAATTTCATAAAATCAAAGGCCACACCACAAATAGTTGCATGAGACTCAAAAACATCATCCAAGATCTCATCGATAAGAAAATCATAAACATAGAACAACCTATGGGAAATTAGGATCTTAAAATCTACATGAATCTGATGCCGAGTCATGGCAACAAAGGGGATAAAAATGATAAAGGAAATGGTAATGTAAATCATGTGTATGAAATAGTTGTTGCCTCCCTAAATGAAGATTGCATGGTCATTACTATCAAAGTCACCCATGCCGAAGATTGTGGAGTCACCATAAGAGGCGACAAAACCACCATCACAAGATCATCCCAACCAAATAGAGTCCCTTCATCTAGATCTGTTCCTAATGGCTACAATGTCCTAGACCAACTCAAGAGAATGCTAGGACACATCTCCATCATGGAGTTGTTAAAAATATCATCAACGCATAAAAAAGATCCTTGAGGAAGCATTAGCCTCATCCACTGTCCCCATAGATCTCGATGCAGAGCAATTCCAAGCTATGGTTGGAAATATCATAATGCCTAATCTCCTTACATTTTCTAACCAAGATTTCCCTACCTAACCATCTCACAAATGTGCACTTCACTTGGAAGCCATTGTACACAATAGCAAAATCAAAAGGGTCTTGGTGGATGGAGGTGCGGGTTTGAACATCTATTCTCTTAGCCTCATCAAGCAGTTGAAAATATCTAAAGATTCCATCGACAAAGGAAAGGGCATCACGATAAGAGCATATGATGACCAAGAAAGAGTGTCTCAGGGCATGATTAAACTCCCTATTCAAGTAGGGCCAATGCTCATGGAAACAACCTATCAGGTCTTGGACCTTGACTTGTCATATAATATCCTCCTGGGACACCCATGGATCCATGCAATGAAAGTCGTAGCATCAACCTTCCACCAATGTGTAAAATTTACACATAATGGACAAGAGGTTACTTTCCATGGAGATCCCAAACCATTTTCATATTGCAAAAATCTTGAAGAAAAGTATTAAAAAAATTTCCAGGTGCTAAAATATGATGAGGGCCCATCCACAACATACATTGACCTTGCCACTCTCACGTCCACTTCTGCGACAGAGACACTCGCCACTCCCACCATCCCCACCATCTCTGATATCAATCTCATCATCTAGGAGGATGGTTGTGGAAGCTACAAACTCCATAACAATGCTTTTGTGATAGGAGAGTTACCACAATCTCCTAGATCATGGGGATGTCCACAAGAAAATCAAGCTTCCACATCACAAACATCTCCTGAAGACTATCCTAAATTCACAAGCTGGGGAGACCTTGGCTAGGAGATTATTGAGACAGATCCATCACACATGCTATATCATGATGAAATTCTAGCAGCAAATTTACCAATGGATGAGACAAGCAAGGGCCTACAAATGATGCTCACAATGGGTTACGACAGAAAGCAGAGACTGGGACAAAATGACAATGGGATCATAATACCTGTCATGCTAGAGACGCGACCCATAAAAAATCTTGGCCTTGGATGTACCCCTCAGAGAATAACCATACGTGGCTGAAGTCCTCCAGTTAGAAAGGTTAATATTTTTCCTCAACCAATACTAGCACAAGTACACTCACCAATATTCATAGGTAGAGACACACATAACTTTATAATTGATGCCTATATTAGTAGCGATGACGAAGATACCATGACCAATCTACCTAGGCTATTCAAAGATACCACCTTGTGTATGATTAGTACCCTATCCTTCGAAACAAACCATCAAAATCATGAGATCCATTTAGTGTACCCCCAACTAATTGACTATGACCAACTAGGACCACCGGTTCTCGATACATTAAAAAATGATGAGGCACTCTTAGAATTCATGGGATTGTGGGACAACATTACAGAAAGGGATCATAAAGCAGGGTTTATAATTGAGTTGGACACACATGCCTATTATGGGGAAACAATTGAATCCTTTAGTCGCAAAAGTGACAAACTAAGAATTATATCCAAGTCCTTGAGTGAAAACCACACTGTGGCACTCTCTGACAAGAAAATAGTAAAAACAAAAGACGTATCCAATGGTGAAAACCTCTTTGAGGCACTCGAGGATGAAGGATTCAATCTTCCTCTAAGAGCTATTCATCAGGAGAAGTCATTAGTCTTGGCCAAAAAATGCAATCCGGTCAACCTAGGAATAGAGGAGACCCCACATATCACTTTCTATGTAGAATCACTATTATCAGAAGAGCAAGAACTCCTAGTAGCATTCCTAAGGGAAAGACAAATAAACTTCACATGGAGTTATGCTGACATGCTAGGGCTTGATCCAAAGACTATGGTCCATCACTTAGCAGTGTATCCAGAAGCAAAGTCGGTCAAAAAAAAGCATTAGAAAATGCATCCTCAAATCACCTTATTGGTCAAAATGAAGCTCAAAAATTTGTTAGATGTAGGATTTATCCGACCAATCGATTATCCATAATGGGTGTCAAATTTGGTACTTGTTTCAAAACCTGATGGAGCCATTAGAATCTATACAAACTTTATGGATTTGAACAAAGCATGTCCAAAGGATGATTTCCCACTTCCCAACATCGACATGATAGTAGACATGACAGCAGGACACGAGATGCTATCACTAATGGATGGATTTTTAGGATACAATCAGATCATGATAGCAAAAGAAGATCAACACAAGACAACTTTCACTTGTCCATGGGGGACATACTATTGGAACATGATGCCATTTGACCTAAAGAATGCAGGAGCAACCTATAAAAGGTCCATGAAATTGATATTCCATGACATGATTCATAAAATAGTCAAAGACTATGTCGACGACATTCTAGCTAAGTCAAGAAAAAGATAAGATCTAATAGAAACCCTAAGTGCTATCTTTGATAGACTGGAGGAATACAAAGTCAAACTAAATCCCAAGAAGTGTGTCTTTGGCATACAATTAGGTAAATTTTTGGGATACATAGTGTCCATGAGGGGTATCGAGGTGGATCTGATGAAGGTGAAAGCAATCCTCGAGATGGAAGCACCGAGGACATAAAATCAACTGAGAGGTCTCCAAGGTAGACTCCAATCCATTAGAAGGTTCATAGCACAACTGGTAGATAAGTAGAATCCATATTCTCACCTACTCCATAAGGGGGTAGCGTATAAATGGGATACAAAATGTGAAGAGGAATTTAACAAAATCAAGGAATATCTATTGACACCACCAGTCTTAATGCCACCCATCCCAAGAAAGCCATTGATTTTATGTGTATCAACAACAGCAACAGCCCTTGGAGCTCTCCTAGCTCAGCATGATGAAAATGGAATAAAGAGGGCTATCTACTACATTAGTAGAACAATGGTTGGTCATGAGCTAAACTACTCATTCATCAAAAAAGCATGCCTCACAGTAGTGTTTGCATCACAAAAATTCAGACATTATATGTTGGTACACAAGATAAAGCTCATTGCCAAAATTCACCCCCTCAAGTATCCCTTATCAAAGGAAATGCTCATAGGAAGAATGGAAAAATGGGTAATGATATTGTTAGAGTATGACATTGAGTATGTAGAGAGAAAATCCAGTAAGGGTCAGGTTATTGTAGATCAACTAACAGAAGCACCTATTTATTCTGAGAATCCTCTTGTCTCAAAGTTTCCCAATGAATCTATTTTTAACCTCAACATAGCTGACCACTGGAAACTATACTTCGATGGCTCATACACGCAGCATGGATCAAGAGTTAGTGTCTTCTTCATCACCCCAAAAGGGGACTGCATACCAAGGTCATACAAACTAGCATTTCCTTGTACTAACAACATTGCGGAATACGAGACTTTGACTATAGGTCTCAGGATAGCAATGCAATGGAATATCATAGCTCTCAAAGTCTTTGGAGACTCTCAGTTGATCATAAATCAAGTCAATAATGAATATCAGACCAAGGATGATAAGCTCACTCCATACAAGAAATTGGTGGAGACTCTCAAATAATATTTCATTGAAATAACATTTGAGCAGATTCCTAGAACCAAAAACAGAGCAATAGATGCCATGGTAACAATTTGATCATTATTGAACATCCCTCAGAAAGTTCCAAAATATGAATTCTTGATTGAGTAGCTTCTTGTTCCTGCATTCTCATTCCTGCATTCGAGGTACCATAATCAAAATTCATGTGCGAAATTGTTGGTCCTAGTGATCCTTGGTATCATGACATCTACACATATCTTGGAATAGGAATCATACCCGCTGACCTGCCATCAAACCTAAAATGAACCTTTGTTAAAAATGCATCCATATTTGTCATCCTAGGTGATACCCTATACCGTAGAAGCATAGAAGGTACCTTACTGCGCTGCTTAAATGTTGAGGAGGCATTAACCGCTCTAACTAATGTACACAATGGTATCTATGGATCACACTCAAGTGGAATGACCATAGCCAAGAAAATACTAAGGATGGGATATTATTGGCCCACAATGGAAAGAGAAGCACATGATCATGCTAAAAGGTGTCTACAATGTGAGCAGCATGGGGACCTCATCCATGCTCTAGCTCAAGAGCTTCACCCTATCATCACACCATGGCCCTTTTCGTAGTGGGGACTTGATCTCATTGAGAAAATCACACCCACCTCATCCAATGGCCACAAATTCATCATAACTGCAACTAAATACTTCACAAAGAGGGTGGAAGCCATACCCATGACATATATAACTAGGAAGCAGATCTCAAAATTCATCCTGAACTATCTCATATGTCATTATAGGGTCCCACAAGCCATTATCTCGGATAATGGGACACCATTCAAGAACTAGAAGGTTCGTGACTTGTGCGAGAAATTCAAGATTCAACATCGCTTCTCCACCCCGTACTATCCCCAAGGCAATGGCCAAGAAGAAGCCACGAACAAAACCATCCTCAAAATCCTCAAGAAAATAGTGAATGACGCAGGTCATGACTAGCATCTTCAGCTTAATCCTACCCTTTGGGCTTATCAAACTAGCATCCACACACCCACTGGCACCACCCCCTTCTCCTTGGTCTATAGATCAGAAGTCGTACTCCCCATTGAGATCGAGCTCCCATCCCTTAGGATATCACTACAAAACTACATCATGGATGAAGAATACAGAGTATCATGACTAAATGAGCTAGAGCTATTGGATGAGAGATGGATAGATGATTTAAATCACTTGCAAGTCTATCAAAATAGACTAAAATGGAGCTACAATAAGAAAATTAGAAATAGGATTTTCCAAGTCAGAGAACTAGTCTTAAAAGAAAATCAGAAGAATGTCCAAACCCAAGCAGCAAATGTAAGTTTAAACCTAATTGGTTGGGACTATTCATCATAACAACAAGTTACAAATTAGGGGCATATCAACTATCAACACCTGAAGGGGAACCTCTATAGGAGCCCATGAATAGCTCCTATCTCAAAAAGTTTTATGCCTAAATATTTCAAGGTATAGAACCAAAAAATCCAAAAAAATTAATAAATGTCCTGAAAAAATGGTTACTTTGGCAAAAACCTGGCAAACAGGCGTCTTGGTGACAACAAAATAATCAAAAAAGAAAAAAATCCAAAAAAAATTAGAAAAAGGATCAAAAAAATCATCCTCTAGTGAAAATCACTTCAGTGGAACTTTGGGCAGGTACCTTGGTGAAAACCTGGCAAATAGTTGCCTTGTGTAAATAAGCACTTTCCATCCACCAGAATCTATACTGCTTGTTTTACATCATCCATCCATTTTGCTTCCATCATCCATCGCATTCGGGTCTCCATCCATCACTCATCCACTTGCATCTACACCATAGCTTGGTCCTATTTTCATATCATGATCCCTCCTAGTACTACTCGACCCATCCTTAAGGTCAGTTTGTCCTACCTTTATTAGATTAGTCTATTGCATCGTGTTGGGGACATGTTCTCATCAAATCAGATTCGTGTATGATCTTGAAATCCTCAAAATCAGAAAATCAGAAAATATTGGAAAATAAAAAAAATCCAAAAACATCAAAACATATCAAAATCCAAAAACAGGTCAAAAACAAGGTCATCTTGTTGAACTACATTGTCTCTGAGCTTGAACGTAGGCAACATTGATCTTTGATCATCCCCCGAGACACTTAGGTCAGTCCTTTAGAAGTCTATCATAATAAGCTGACATTTCATCATGTATATCTTCACTTGTAAGTTGGTCAAGTCATCAATCGAACTATGTGGTCTCTGCGTATATAACGTAGGCAAGGATAATATGTTGATCAGCCCTCGAGACCCCTAGGATAGGTCTTTAGGTTAGTCTCTTAGTCACAATTTTAGAAAATCCCAAAACATTAGAAAATAAAAAACTTAAAACATTTGAAAAATCTCAAAAAAATACCAAAAACAGCCTCAAAACATTGCAAAACATCAAAACATCCAAATATTTGAAAAAAATAAAAATTAAAAAAATCCATCCATCTCATCTCGCTTGCACCTGCAATAAACACCACTCATAATAAACTGATTGTCATCATCAACCTTTGGTGAAATAGTTGGAAACAAGTCTAGCAGATTAAAAACCAAAACTCCAAACGTCAAGTCTTAAGGCTAAGTTGGTGCATAAGCAAATTGGTCATCTCTTCATATTGGTAACTTATCATCTGAATTGGTCCCATATCAATCATCCCTTAGGGAACTTTGGGTAAACGAAATGATGTGCCTCCATCCACTAACATGTCCTGGGATGAATCCTTCCTACAATGGGCATTATCTTTTGGCAATAAGTTTCAGTTATCATCCTTAGAAAACACATCCTCTTTCTGTTAGCGGTATTGAAGAGCATTAGTCTATTTGTTTACTCGGTGTTTATCTTTTGAATTATCTTATTTGTGCTCATTCAAAGGAGATCTCAAGGATATCCTAAAAATAGAGGATTTAGAGAAATAGGAATGGGGCAACGATCAATATCTTTTGTCTATTGTGCTTGTTAGACATTCTTGTAATATAACCTTGGCAAATACTTGGTTTGTTAGGCATGTATGGAAGAGGTTTGGGGCAACTTGTTGACTATTGCATGGATAGGTTTACCTTTCCGTGTTTTGGTCTGAGGTGTCTGAACTTCTGAAGTGCATCCTAGCAAGGTTTTTGTATGTCAAGTGTGAACGGGAATACTCTTATTTGCTTGTTAGGTCAAATTTCATCACACTAGGTACAACACCATCTTGGTTTTCTATACCTTGATGTATTGTACCATGTGTGTTATCAAACATAAGAAAATTTGGCCCTTTGAAAATCCCAATTCCTCAGCAAGTAATCATCATCATCATCATCATCATTTTCATTTGCATCATTGTGGGTCTTGTTGAAATGACTTCTTATTTTCTTACTAATCACACTAACAAGGTACTATGACAGTTGATCATTATCACCATCATCGACATCGACCCTGCATCCACAAATCATTAGCATGTTGCATAAACATATCATATAGAAAACATACACATTGCATTGTTATCATCATATAAATAGGATATCATAAACATATTTTCATAAATAGGTGCATCCATGTCATTGCATTTCACCCATTACATTACATCTCATACCATTATATCAATCATTACATAAACATTGCATTTTCATTTCATAACCATTTCATATTACCATCTATCATATAAATCATCGCATAACATCTACAAAAGCATTTCATAATCATTTTTGCATAATCATAAACAATAGGTACATAAGCATTTAATTCATTAACATACATACTTGCATGACATTAATGACATTATATCACCACTTTTACATTCACATCACATTACACATCAACATATCATTTTGCATTAACATACCATTGCATCACATCATCATTTATTACGTTTAGGATAATAACATTTGTTATTCTAAGCATCTCATAAAACCATTTCATTATGCATTAACACCATTTCATTTGCATCATCTCACAACCATTGCATCCATAAATCATCTCATACATAAGTGTATCCCACACATTATTGCATATACCATAGATCATATCATTTTACATATTAAAACCCATATCACATATCACATTGGCATAAAATAAATCATCATATAGATAACATCATTGCAAATCATATCATAGCATAATATAGATCTCTTAGTCATAATCATTGCATAAACATCATTAGAAATAAATGCATCCATAATATATAGAAGTAGAATCATACATGCATAGATAAAAAGTACGCATTTCATCACATCAAAATCGGCTCATATATATCATCAATCATTTCACTGTCATAGTATAAAGAATAAATCGGATCACTATACATATGTGTCAATCGGTACAAAATGCCCATTGGGCTATCAAAAACAATCCCATAAGGTATAAAAAGTGTATCATCTAGATCAAGCTTGATCTTCGTGAATGCTTCCCTCGCCCCTGTCACCATGACCCTCTAGTGGTCTCTGGCTAGCCCGCTCTGAGTACTCTGGGACCCAATCTACTCTGGGTACAGTATCATGATAGGCCCGACAGTAGTACTCTACCTCTCATATGGCATCCCTGTAAGATCGCACTAGCATTGTACCCTGGGAGGAGGAGGTTGTCATACTCTAGATCTGTTGCCTATGGCCTAGCTCAGTGGCTGCCTATAGCTCTGCAGCCTGTCTCTGCTGCATAGCCTGATCTCTCTCTGCTCTGAGCTGCTCTCTCTCAGCCCTCACCTAATCCCTCTCAGTTGTCATGGCTTGAACCTAGGGTTGCAACTATGTAATTAGCGCATCTCGACCATCTGCCTATCCCTGTGGCTGCACATGTGGCTACACCCAAGGCTGATCCTCACCTCATGGTGGCTCCTGCTGCTGATCCTACATGTGTACATCTCTGTGACCTAGCAGGACTAGGGGAACACCTGGTGGATCTTGTCAAATCTCAATCCTTGGTCCTTGCCCTTACCCTCTCCCTCTGCCTCTGACTCGGCACACATCTAGATCCTCACCTGGAATGGTCAACCAAAGTGGACGTCGGAACCGGTCCCTATAAGCCTGAGTGGTGCTTGGATCTGCCAAAGCTTGATCATAAGCCCATGGTCAGACTACCAAGTGCCTGAAGCTTTCAATTGCCTCTGAGGTACGAATACCATGTCCCCATGACACTTGTTTCATGATGTGAGCAAAGATGGCTACATAGTCATCATCAGGCCAATCTTGCAGCTCTCTGAACTAACGCTGCACGTGCCCGGGTAGGTACCTCTTGATCATCATGTGCTCTTGCTCCTGCATATATCAGTCCTGGTGGTAAAAAAAGAGTTGATCGACATCATCGGCCCATCCAGGCTAACCAAGGTACGGTCTCGAAGTAAAAACAAGCATCTCGTCCAGGACTTGCCTCCAATAGGGGATCTCATGCTCACTAATGTGTGTAAAAGACACACCACCTCTGTATCATGCCATGAGGGCATCCTTTTCCCCCATCAGAACTATAACGACATGTGGACACAACATAAAAATATGCTCCCACGCCTAGACATGAAGTAATGTCAATCCAGCCCCCAGTGCTTTGTCGTCCATGTATACATCCTCGTGTAGGTCACTGTAAAGTGAAGCCAGAAGGACAGGCCCTGATGCAAAGTGAACTGGCCTATCTCAGACCATTCGCTCCCAACAATAACCCTAACCAGGACTGAAGTATCACCCTTGTTGGTCTGGGGCAATAAGACCCAAAATGATAGCTGCAACTACCCAGCAGAAGGGAGGTGCTATAACCCTATATCTCTCTAGCTCAATATGTCCCTCGCAATAGATAATGTCCCATGTGATGAGGACTCTGATGCAGGACTCACATCCCTCATCCATATCAAAGATTGTCTATTGTCCATGAATAGGAAATCATAAAATGTGCCAAACATCCTCCAGAGTGACGGTGGCCTCGCCAGTGGGAAGATGAAACAACGATGTCTTGTTGTGCCACCTCTCGACTAGCACTGACAACATCCCTAGGTGAGTGTGCATGGGTGATGTGTATGCAATGTGCCATAATCCTGCAACTCCTAGTTGATCCTAGTCCTGGTCGCTCAAGTCCCATAAGACGCTCGCCAAATCTCATCACTGGTGCTCCTGAGAGTAGAGCTCCCTTGCCACATCCTGCATCAAGGAAGATCAACATGTTAAAAATTTTGAAAAATTCCTGGTCGAACACTCCAAGCTTGTCCCCAGTAGCACAGTTTTTGATGGCATCACAGTTTTATTTTACTCAAACTCTAAAGCTCGAGCCCAAAAAGAACCAAATGGCACCGCTGCGGTGCACTTTCCCTTCCAACATCACAGTTTGGGTAAAAAGGGTGCCGCCGTGGTGCACTTTACCCAAACCGATCTGCCCAACCCAAGCCCAGTGTGAAAGTTTTTCAACTCTGAACTACATCACTATGGTGCTAAACACTGCTATGGCACAAAACGGCTCTACACGGTGCAGTTTAAATGTCAAGTGGCGCTATATAGCGCCACTGGAAGCGAGCTCCTTTTTTAAAGCATTAATTACAACATTAAACAAAAAAACTAAGCTTGGGTAAGGGTCACATACTGGTGCCCCGATGCTAGGTGGCCACTGGTATGTCCGAACTCGATCAATGATGTGTAGGGGAAGCTATCATTGCTCCATATCACCAGAGAGTCAGAGCTCAAATCTCAAGGTTGCTAGCGGAGGTGTGTGAAAATGACTTGAAAGTGACCCCTCGGGCCCCTTTTAAGCCTAAAAATTAGGGTTTTTAAACCCTAAATGGCTATCCTACTAGAGTTTTGGACACTCAAACCTATTTTTGTCCATTTGAGGCTTTTTTTTTATCATTTTATTGCATTTAGACATGTTTTTAGCCTCCCGGGCCCCTTTCAAACCTGTCGGGTACTTTGTCACATTTTTTCGCGAGATCACCCAAAAAATTAAAATTTTCCTATGATCTCTCGAAGGGGCATTATAATGGCATGTTTTCTCTCACCATGCAGCAGTGGGGCAAGTTTTTAAATATCAAAAAATTTGGCTTTCATCAAGATCATTTATTCTTTGAACCAATGCAACGAGTGCATTGCTTCAAAGAGGGGAAAAATGTAGACATGAAAAATACACTGATTGACATCATGCATCTAATCCTTACTTACTAACATTGTTTCTTCCTAAATCATCTCTTAGTCTAACCATTTAATCAAATTCCCCCTCTCTGATTAAATTCATCAATATTCATCTCTTAATACATCATTTTATCTAATCAAGTCAATATCTTTTGTTAATTAAATCAATCCATGTGATCTAATTATCCCTATTTAATTAAATAATCAATTTATTTGATTAAATCTCTAAAGTCTATACATTAAATTAAATAAATTAAAACCTTATTTGATTTAATCTAACACCATCCCTTTTAATTAAATAAATCAAAATCCTTATTTAATTAGCCTCTTATCATATTCCTCTCTCATTTTGATTTAAATAAATCCATAAATCTAAGTCAAATAAGTCACATTATCAAATCCCCAGTTAAATTAATTAACCCTTGATTAATTTAATCTCATCTCATGTCACATCCTCTAGATAATTCAAGTTGCACATGAAAATAGATTTAATTTATTTATTAAATCCCTATTTTCCTCACAAGGCATGTTTTTGGAATATTCTCTCAATTTGAATTCAAAAATTCTAAGTCAACATGTACATCCAACAAGGCATTTAAAATCTCTTACATGTCCTTTTCCTTGAGCCAAGTGGCATTTATTGTATTTTCCCTTCCCTCTTGCGTGTCATTTCAACAAATTTGAATTTCAAATATTATGCATTTATTGGTACAAACCCCAAATCTTCCACATCCATCATCCATTAATAGCTTGACAAGTGGAATAATATCATTGGATGAATGTTAGTCCCACATTGCTCAAATTTGGACATTCATCCATCTTGGAATTCTATAAATAAAGAGCTCATATCCTCATTTGATCATCCACAAACATTGCAAAGTTATTATGCTAAAATATTTAGCTATTTCCATCCATCATTGAATTCTTAGCTAGGATTTTTTTAGATTTGGCTTGGAGTTCTCATCTTTCATCAAAGTGGATCAATATCATCTTCAAAATTCAAAGCTTACATCTTAGGAATTGGGAAATGGCCAATTTTCACATCAAATTGGCACCAATTCCCCCATAGGATCATAAGTTTGCACATCTAATTAGGATTTAGTCTTTGTTTTATCACTTTCCTTGTGTTCTTTGTTATTTTCTTTCCTATTTTGAAGTTGTAAATGGATTTCATGGGGAATCCTTGTTCTGGCTTGCAATATCTAACTTGAAGTGTGTATTCTCTTTGCTTTGCATGTACCAAGGTTGGGGTTTGCACATAAATGAAATTCGAATTTGTGCTGAAATGAAATACTAGTGAAATGTAACTATAGTGAGCCTAATGCTTGTTGCTCCCTTAGCTTATAAATCAGATTTCAAGGCTCATTATAGGGGGTTTTAAAATTTTGAGTCCAGTATATGCTCCAGGTAGAAATTAGGTGTAGAAAGAATGCTAATGAAAAGCATTATTGAATCATCTTGGTTTTGAATCTTATATGTAATGATATTAAAGTAGTTTTATGCAAATTACTAATATTGAAACAAATCTTATCTCAGAAACATTTACTCTCCTGTTGTAAGTTTCTACAAATCATAAATGAAAATATCAAGGGTATTGTCATTGATCTTCAAATGTCAATTGAATTTTTGTCCTTATTTTTTCTTTAACTCAAAGGGTTAATTAGATACTTGAATAAGGTTATATATTTGTGAGAATTTTCAAAGGATTTGATAAGAAATCATGTTTTGAGAATTGTGAGTTTTTCAGATTGTAAGGCATTGTGAAAATAGTCCATGATTATCAAAGTTAAGGAAATTGTGTATTACTGGTTTTTGCATGTTTGACTCCATTGCCCAATTGATGAGACACTGGTCTATTTGTTAGAAATGTTTACAATTGAAATTTTTAATGATTTACTCGACCATGGATTTAAAATGAGGGGTATGTGTAGGATCATCATGGAAAAAATAGGCCCTTAAGTAGCAATAAAAATTCAGAAAAATCATAGTTATGCAACTTGACATAACAATTTGAATAAGTTATCTATATTATTTAAAAAATATGTAAGAATAGAATCTATAGCAAATTGAATGTAGTTTCTAAACTACTATGTTTATTTAAAAAATTTCTATTTGGTGAAAATTTGAAATTTCAATGTAGTAGTACTTAAATTTCAAAGAAAAAATAAGAAGTGGGTGTTTGTCTGACCACCCTAACCACAATAAAATGATGATATTTTTTTATAAAATTTTAGATATAAGTAGAGGACTCATGTCCTGATGTGATGCATATTTTTTTGTAATTTTTTTCTAAGTAAATAATTAAATATGATTTTTTTACAATTTTTAAAAAATATAAAAAATCATATGTTTGACCACCTTAACTTGGTCAAAACTACATGAAATTCATTTTTTTTTAATCCTATAGTATGCAAAGCATAGAATGTGACACATGTTTTAGATTCAAAAAATATGATACCATTTGAAAGCTATAGATGTTTTTCAATCAACCTATCAATCAAAACTTTAGTCATAATTCAAATAGAAAATGAATAATAATTATTTATTAAATTCAAAGTAAAGAATAATTTATATTGGTAGAAAGTTGAGAATCTCCTTTAAAAACTATTTTCATTTCATAAATTTTGGGTAAAAAAGAGTCGTTAGCTACATACCCTACACATACCCATCATATCGCTACTTTTTGACCCATCATGATCTTGCACATACCCTGAGGATACAATTCATTTAAAATATGTCAATCATGAAGAATGTACTTGAAATAATCCATTATTCCTAGTAAGTAAATGATTATTTACTTAAAGATCAGCCAAATTTTTAGTGGATTATGCTTATTTACAAATTACAGGAATTAATTTGTGCATTTAAGTGTTCTCCATCAAATAAATACAAAATGAACACAATTAGGAACACCCTCCTAAGTACCAAAGAGATAGAAGTGAAGGAGTAAAGATTTCAAATTCTTTTACTCACTACGTTGTCCATTCATCTTAATGCTTCTTGATTATAGGAGTTGGCTACTCTTTGGAGAATTCAAATGGTGTACTAGAAAAACACCAACAAAATGGCAACTCTGTTGGGGATAATTTCCTCTCTCCAGATGCAGATCCGTGTATTACAAAGTCAAATGGTGTGATAATTTTGAACATTTTGTACAAATATTGAGGAATTCTTAAACTTGGTAGAAGATTTGATTGCAACAAAGTTTGAAGGATCTGAAAGTGATACCACTATGGAAGTAAACCCAGAACATGTTTTATTTTTTGAAGAAATTTCATCTCATTTGAAGTTTAATCCTCCTTAATAGGAGGTAGCATCTCTAAATAAAAGAACTTGATAAATAATACATCAAAGTTCTAGATCTACAAATTTAAAGACAAAATCTAGGTGGCTACTACCAAATTCTAGGTATTCTCATAGAATTGAAGAAAATTTGATCATGTTTGTAAGCAAATTATGAGAAATTTTATATACTCAAGATGTAAATGATTCCCTATTAGGTGAATTAACACTAGATGAGGGAATAATAGTGGTAATTTAGCATTTCTTTTGAATGTGAATTGAAATTAATTCACTATCACAAATAAGCATGCTATATTGTAAGATCTTAAGTGAAATCCATAGGAAGTGTGCATTGTAAAGGCTTAGGGTTGTAATTGGTGAAAGGAATTTATATAATTTCAAAGAAAATTTTATAATCATCTTTCAAGGAGTAAGGATGCATTACCAATCTATACATTATAGTGTAGATATGAATGTAACCATATAAAAATGAACAACCTTTGTTGTGTCAAGGGAATTTCAGCACCGAGAGGTACAAAGCCATCAGTTTTGATAAAATTTGTGGTTATCCAAATATTTTACCACCTAAGATTAGAGATAGGATACCAAAGTTCAATGGGGAAAAAGATGAATCAATAAGCAAGCAGCTGCAAGAGTTTTTTGATATGATGGGAGATTATGAATTAGATTTTGAAGATGTTGTCATGAAATTGTTTGTTCAATCCTTAAAGGGAGATGCAAGAGATTGGTTCTCTTATTTACCAGCATCCTCAATACATTCATTGGAGAATTTTAGAGAAATTTTCATGGAAAAATTTGGAGAAAGGATTGATCCAATCCTAATTAGACAAAGATTCATGAGTATGAAAAAACAAGAGGATGAGCTAGTTCCCTCTTTCAATCTTAGATTCTCAAAGATCGTAAGAAAGATCCCTGAGAGCATAAGACCATACCTCCTAAGAGATAAAGAACCCATAACTACTAGTGCTAGTCATCCTAGCACATGTCATGCAAATACAACTAGTGGATGAATTAGTAGAAGTTTATGTCAAGGTGACAAGGATTCTATTGTTCCAATTTCCCCATCATAACAACATGAGAATCATGGTAAGACCCAAGTAAAAATATCACAAGATCAAAGTGAGGTTGACTAGGTATTCTCAACAAAGAGCTTACATGAGATGAAAAGGTATCAAGGTGAATAACCTTATGATTTGTTCTCTAGGTTTGTGGACATCTTATTAGAGATACCTAAAAATGCCAGACTAGAAGACTTAATATGTATTGATTTGTTTTACAAAATGTATCAATCAAGAATGAGTACTTTATCAAAGGAGTTGAAGCCTCACAATTTGAGCCAAGTAATTGATTAGATAAAGGTTGTAGAGGAAGCCAAGAATGAATACACACAAGTACTACCTTAGATTGCCACCAGCATCTACTATGATGAGGAGGATCCAAGGTCGGTGCAAGCAAGTCAAGAGAATGTATCAGAATGTGAACAACTGATTGATGATTGTTTCCATTTCACAAGCACCATATATGTAGATCCATATAAGAAATGATGAACATTAAGATACACAATATGAGGACAAGGAAATGGTGCATGATTTTATCCTTGGGAAGTCCTAGATTGTGAGAAAATACAAAGGGTATAGGGAGAAATCCCACATCCTGATTTGATCAAAAATAATGTTGCAAAAATTAGTGACCAAGGTGATGAAATTGAACTAGGTTAGTCCTTTATTAATTATAATTATTCTTATGAAATGGAGATGGAATATCTCATTTCAAGTAGAGGGCATGCTAATAGTTTTGAAAGGGTGCACCTACTTGGGAGTGAACAATTTTCTTCATGTGAAGAGTTCTCAAAATGTGGATCAATAATCTTGAATACAAATGATGAAGAGGATGTTGAAAATGTTTCTCTCTGCTCTTCAAGTGATTACACTAATTTTGAATGTACTGATGATCCTAGGGATTGGGACCCTCTTATTGAGAAAGTGAGAGTATATGTGGTAACAATGAAGGTGTGGAAAAATACATTATATGATGAACCCTTACCAATGTGTGAGGTGATAAATGATGATCCCTACTGGTGTCGGAGTAATCTACTCTTTGTTGAAAATCCTGAGTGCTTGGAAAGTACCACTTGTGAATACATTATATATGGCACAAATGAGACAACAAGAAATGAAGATTTTCCTGACACCAAGGTTTTTGACTCTATCCTTGAGGAAAGTCACTTTGATTCAACAACTACCGAGTCACATGAAAGATGCAATGATACAAGTACTGGTGAAGTCTCTTGCTCACGAGTGAATGAGTAGATTGTATCTAATGATCACCAAGAGTGTAACTCAGATTTGTTGATAAATAAATATGATGGTTGTTCATTGAGTGAAGAATTTGAAGATGAGGATGTCATTAACTATGATAATGATCTTGAATATAGTACTGGTATTGAGGGAGATGTAGATGAACATGCCCATGTCCCTATGGTACATAGTTGTATGCATGAAACAATGGCTAAATTGTCAACCAAACATGATAATGGACATGATATATACATGGATGAAGGGAGGGACCTATTTTTTAATGACGAAGTTATGCACATATATAGGTACATTGGTCTTAAAGTAACATTGTTACATGATGAGGATGAACAATTTGTTGAGTCTTCAGATTATGTTGACATTGTAGGATCATTTGAATCATGTGGAGAGAAACTTAGGAGTGCAAATAACATGAAGTATGATGTTAATCAATATTAATGTGTACTTGAATTCTTCATTGATGCCCCTCACTTGTTGGACCTTATCATGGAATTGTTTCCATCTAATGAGGATAACACTCATGTAGAGCATAATGAATATCCTCTTGAATCTGTTCTTTTCTCTCTGACACATTAGGAGATTGTTGACCCAACGTACAATAGAGGGTCTATGAAGGATTTAAATTTTATGTACAAGATGAATGTGATGCTAAAATTCATGATAAAGTGGAATATGAACATTTTACTTTTCAAATCACTTGGATCATCTTACAGTGGAATAGATTGACGAGAAGGATAGTTTCATAGCAAGTGGAACTAATAGTGTCAATCATGATGAGGCTGGTTGCTAAAGAATGCTTAATGTACATATTGATCTACTACAAGTAGAACATGACAAAAATTTTGATAGAGGAAAGAAACAATCCGGAGTCCTTGGGGGCCATGGGCCTCCAATTTGAGGATAGAAGTTGTATACACCTAAAGTTTGTCAAGACAATTAATTAATTAAATACAAGTTATTTAATTAATGAACCCCTTTAATTTGTCTACTTATAAATAAATTCTAAATTTATTTATATAGTTCATACTTTTCTAATTCTACCATCTTAAACCACATTCTTCTAATTTTAATTAAATAAACAAATGTCAATAGTTTGTTTTATTTAATTATTATCTTCTCACTAAATTTAAATTCCCAATTTCAATTTAGGCACATGTCTCCAACTTTTCCTCTTGCCACATCATCAAGTGTCACATGAATTTAAATATATCTAATTTTTAAATTAGAATTATCCTCAACCAATTCCAAAACAAACTTTGGACACTTGTCTCTTTCACACATTTTATTCCCTCATACACTTGGCATGGTGTTCACAATCAAGGGAACATCCTCCATGATTCTCTATAACTTCTTCCATCTCCACCGTTCATCTCTCTAGCTGAAATCTTGACCATTGGTTTCTGCCACATCACAAGATGCCTTGGAAATCCTATAAATACAAGACCACTTTGCAGCATTTATCATACAATCCCATCTTTGAGTAAAATTACTATGCAAAAATAACATTGGAGCATTTGGAGCATTTAGAGTTTGAGCATAGATCATTTAGGCATTTAGCATTTAGAATTGTTTTATCATTCTAGTTTAGAATCATGGATTAGTTTAGTAGCTATATTGTATTTATCGTTTTAGTCTTTGTACAACATTTGCATCATAGAATTTAGCATCATTATCATTGTATAATCTCCATTTTATATAGCAGCATCATAATCTTAGCATCATATCATTTGTATATCAATCATGTAGCATTTTTGACAACATTTCATTTCTTAGGTTGTCATGCAAATAGTCATAGTGCAATATAAAAATCTAAGAGCACTAATGATTTAGAGGATCCTTGAGAATAGAGAACAATGGAACGATTTTAGAGAATTTATTTTCTTTGCAATTAGATTAGTTTTATGATTCAAATATATAATGTAATATGTTTCATTGCTTGTGTCACTTTCTTAATCATTTACACATTTTACCTCACACATAAATTGGCACCCACTGTGGGGCCTAACCCCTTCTTATTGATCTTTTCTAGAAGTATTTGAAAAATTATAGACGTGAACTTGATTTAGCATGACCATGAGTTCTTGCAACACATACGAAACATATTTTAGCACATCTAGTCCTGGTTACAACACATCCAGAGGATCTTTTAGTGCATCCAACATCTGTTTCAATGCATATAGGGGGTTTTCTAGCACATTTGGTCTCTATTTTCGTGCATACATTAGTTTTTCTAGTGCATAGGATAGTTCTTTTAGCGCATACAAATGATATTTTAGTGCATATGATGCATGTTTTAGTGCACATGAATAATTTTGCAAAATTTTAAAATTCTAAGAAATAATTGAGGTTTTTTGTTTTAGAGGTGAATAATACACTCGTCAAAGACAATTTTATCAGACTACTAATAATGTATGCAGGGGCTAGAGTTGGTTTATTGTCTTCTTTTAATTAAATTAGGAACCTAGTTTAATTAGAAGGTTAAAGAATCCCTTGTATTTTGTGCTTGAAGTTATAGGCATATGCTCTCCCATTAATTAGGTGACTAGAATGCCAAACTCACTATTTTATGCTTTGTTAACACCTTTTGAAGGCCTGCCATAGTGGGAAAAACTATTCACCCTATGAGAACGACCTAAGTGGGAACAAATAAAGACAAGTTTTCTTACCCACTATAATCAAAATTGAATTTGGGGAAAGTCCACAATTCAATGGTAGTGTGCAAGATAACAATCCCAAAAGCCTTTGTTCTAAAGGTTGGGAGGTCTCCCGAGGGAGTTTATCTATTATCGCACTGAACATAAACACTTATTATGAACCTTAGTGTAGAAGCCAACCAAGTCAGTCTCCTGATGTAGAGTGGGGGTGGAAACCATTCAATATGCCAAACCAATGAGTATCAATCAAATTTCAAAACACAATTAGATGATTTCTTCAAAAATTCAACTTTTAACTATGTTTTTCCTTGTAGCACATGCAACCCGGTTTAAGGGATTTTTCAACCCAACTTCCAAAACCACCACACAAAAAAATTAGTGAACCATACACCATTTTTAGAGTTACACAACATATGTGAAAACTAACCTTGACACCTTTGGACCAAAACTGGGATTTAGTAACTCACCCCTTGACTAGGCTACTGAATTAGCCCTCTTTTAAAAAGAGAGTTCCCTTTAAACACTTGATCTTCACAAAAAAACACCAAAGAGTCTGTATTTTTGTCATAAAACAACAAATTCTAAGATTATTCTGCACCTATAGGTCCTTTAGCAGGTTGTCCCATGAAACCCTCCATTTACCATACTAATGCATAGGGTTTATTGAAAGTACCGCTTGTACAACTCCCTTGACCATTCCATTGACTTACACACCTCTATTTTTTCATGCTTAAAAGTTGAAGAGATTCCCCCACTCTCATTGATTTTAACAAAACCTAGGCTAAAAGTTCCATTTTCATGCAATTTAAGCAATCATTCCCTTAGGACAACAACTCCAAGACTCACAAATCATTTCCCCTTCCTTAAATTGACCTAAAAAAATTCAAATCATATTGTACATAGCCTCTCCACTAAGCCACATGAAAGATACAGTAGGTTGAGGTTTTCAATAATTCATAATTTACTCAAAATGCAAAATATGGGTTCACTACCCACATTGAGAAAACTTGACACAAAACTCACAAAAATGAAAAGAAAGAACTCAAACAAAATTTAAATGGATCTTATTCTTGCTTCCCCCTCATTCCACATGCCATTCAGCCACTTACTTGCTTTGTAGGGGCCAAACAATAGAGAAAAGATAGAATTTTCTATAGAAACCACAATTTTTGCAAGGTAACTCAATATGATCTTATTGATTCTTCACAAAATTACATTCTTCAATTCCAAAAATGAGTTCCTCAACCTTTAATACTCGCCCCCACACAAAAAAAAATGACCAACTCCCAATAACTGACTTACAAACACTAATGACCCATTATATTGCAAAAATTGCAAGTTTAACAACTTTTAGTGTCAACATTTACAATGTTTAAGCAACATTTTGCATTTTCTACCTAAATGATCTCCCAAGAATTCAAGTTCCTTAAAAATGGTCTTGCTAGACCTTATTCATCCTCTATTAAGACCTTAGACACAAAAACAAAAAAAACCTTGCCTTTACCCATCTTGACATGGATTGACAACTTTTACATTTTTCATAATTTAACATATTTTGCAACTTCCTCGTTGCTCATTGACCAAAATACCTTCAAATAAATCTATTGAACCTACAAGATTCATTTTACTTTTATCACAAGGTGTAGGTTCCCCTACACCATACACCCCCCGTAGAAAATACTCTTTTCCCAAAATTTGTAGTGTTCTCCATGCTTGAAAATTGTTGCTCCATGCATCTTCAGACCTGTTGTTAGCTTCCTCCTTATCCCTAGATCAAAAATTGATGCCATCTCAGTCCTTAAACCTGCAAACAAACAATTATTAACCATATTGTTATCTGCCACCTTCTTTGTTTCATTTATACACTTGTATCTCCCTACCACACCTTGCATACTCTACCTTGCCCTTTCTGTGATCAAACTTGTGTTTATTTGTTCATATTGTTATTTTCTCATTTTCCTCATACCTTCCATAATACCATTATCATGTACCCATGCATTAGCAACCTTATCCACCCCCACACTAGCAAATCTCACTTGTTTTGCAACATTACATTCACCTATAGGACACACAATAGTCCCAATGGTAATTCCACCTTGTATATCACAAACTCTTCTTCAAACATTCCACCCTATTTTACATGCTACCCTACAGACTTACCATCATTCACCTTGACTATTTCAGACTTAGTCATAAGTCCTGCTAGTGCCATTTCTGGTTCTCTCATTGTCTAGTGGTGTACTCTTGTTTTTCATGATATGACTTTAGCTATGGGGTGTGTTTCATTTTGGCACGTGGGTTAAGTGGGCTCCCACAAGCATTGAGCTCAGTGTTCCAAGTCTTCATGTCTCAGGTGGCCAGATTTTCCTTTTCATCCTTTCCTTGTGTTTTTTACTTGTCTGGCAGAGGTAGGATCGGAGTGAAATCAGGATCAGGATTTTTCCTTTCGCTCCTCTTTCGGGTTTCATTCCGCCTCTGGTTCCACGCCTTTGCTTTTCCTTTCGCCTTTTGTTTCCTCTGGCAGAGGCAGGATCAAAATGAAACTGGTTTTGGAACCTTGCTCATGTTTCACTTTCTAGTTTCGTTCCAGCCCCGGCTCCATTTGCACCAATTTTACTTTTGTCTTCGCCCCCACATCTTTTTTGGTTGTGTTTTGGTTCCAGCTCCACTTCCGTGGTCTTTTGTGAAGGCGGGAGTGGGATCGGTTTTGGGTCTGCGGCTTCCTTTTCTTCTGGTTGTTTGTTCTTTTTGTTGGTGACCTGTCCACCTGGTTCATTTTAACTTAAGTGGTTCCCCTGAGCCCCTTTTTTCATTCGTTACCAACCCCTTGTTACCATTTTCACCAGCCCTGCGTTGCTTCCAATGTGACCTTCGGTCTCAGGGT
Organism: Sequoia sempervirens; assembly: GCA_007258455.2. Lineage (NCBI taxonomy): Eukaryota > Viridiplantae > Streptophyta > Pinopsida > Cupressales > Cupressaceae > Sequoia > Sequoia sempervirens. The sequence continues at coordinate 296,702,922 of VDFB02058242.1, read as the reverse complement.
GATGTCTTCCTAACTTCGAGATGTCTCCCCGAGACCCCTTCCTTTTGGCTTGTGTCTGTTGTGTCAGGAAGATGTCTCCCTGACCCCCGTTTGTCTGGCCAACTATGGTGGCCCCCTTTTACTCTTCGGTGTGACTTCTCTTCGGCCATAGTGACTTCGCTATGACGTCTTGCTAAGTGCACCTAGTCTTCCTGATCCAATTTGAAATATCTGAGTTGCCTATTAGCAAGACATTTCTGACATCTTCGTGATTGAATTTATCATTCAGGCTACTGTTGGAAAGACTTCTATTGTATTTTGGTGACATAATGTATTCTCTATCGGCTTATGGTATATGGTCAGGATAAGGTCTTATCGAAATTGAAGTGTCACACTGACTGACTTGAATGAGCATTTCGGAAAAGTGTAATGCCATTGGTGTGAAGTCTCAGCGAACTCCTCTTGGTCTCACCGACAAGAGCATATGGAAGTCTCTCAGCATGAATTGTGGCAATCGATATAGCATCTTGCCGAATTCGAGAGGCCTCGGCGAGTGACCTTCGGTCTCGCCGATGGAACATAAAGGGTCTTCCTCAGCGTAGGTTTTGATTGTCTCAGCAACACAAAAGTGAATGAAGACTTTCGGGAAGACATAGTGTGCTCTATAGGAGGTCTTCCCGATATCTTAGTGTTATAGTGATGCACAAAAGGAAAAAGGTTTTAGTCGGTGTGAGATCATTATTGTCTTAGCAATCTATTGTGAGCTCAGGATGTTTTAGAAAAATAGAGGACCGTCTATATAGTGTCTCCCAGATAGTGTTATGTCTTGGCAACAGGAATGAAAATATGAGCTTTCAGTAAGACATGGAATGTTCTATGAGATGTCTCCCCTACTTGATGATGTCTTGCTGATACGATGAGCCCCTCGGTGTGACTTCGTGCCCTTTGCTTGCCATCACCTTGATGTCTTCTCAAGTCCTTCTCTTGCCGATTGTATGTCTGTTCGGGTGTCACCATGACCTCTTGTCGAGTGAGCTTTCTCTCACCGATGGGGTGCTATTCTAAGTTGAAATCTCACGCTGATGTGTGTCTGGTCTCACTGACCCAGCTACTCAATGAAACACAGATTCTCGTGATGATGTCTAGCTGATTAGTTTGATGGGAGTTGTGGCCGACATGGATTGAACCAGGGTTGCATTTATTGTGGTTGGTGGAGGTCCATGGCTTGAGAGTGGTGATGAAGATTTCACAGGATTGACATGCTAACACTGATTTGGTCCTGAGCCTCAAATACTAGTGCAAGTTGCTGTGGCAGAGGTGGAATTAATTACAGAATTAGGGCAATGGGCTGTCTAGTGAAGAGAGGTGGTTGAAACAGATCGCTTATGCATTTATGGCCTCTAGACTCGTGGGGATCGCATCTATGGATTTCTTAGACTGCATGGCCTATGTACCTTCCTGGTTTGACTACCATGGCTGGCCATTCTTGTACTTGCTTGATTCAACCAGGTTGTGTGGTATTCTTCATGTTGCACCTGACAAAGCTTTTAAGATGATTCAGATTGGCTAGTGGAGGTTCGTGGCCAAGTTGCTTGATGTTTTCTGAGGCTGTTAGGGTTTCTATTGGTGTCCACATAGACTTAGGCTGACTAGTATCCCTGGATGTATAAATGTAATTTCTTTCCACTTTGTAAGGGTTGGAGGGCAGTTTTGAAAAATTGTAAGGAAACCAGTTGTCTCTGGTTGGGTAGCTAGGTTCTGGTCTGAAGAAAGAACACTTAGAAGAGATCAGATTTAGTGTCAATTTTGAGGGTAGGCCAACTAATATTGAATGTATGGCTTCTGGATATATTATGGATAGTGAATGTAGTTGATAAAATCTCAAGTCTCTCCTTGTAATGGTGTATATGAAATTTTAATGAGACCAAGTGATCAAGGATCATTTCATTATTTGTTTGTTTGATTATTGCTCTTGTTCAAGGAATAAGTTAAATTGCATTAATTAACCAATAGATTTCTATGCATCATTAAGGGATTTGGTAAGCAGTCTGAAAGATTTGTTCATTAGTTTATGGGTTATTAAGGTTAACTCCATAAAGACTCAAGTTTCCAGAATTAAATATTCGTTCTGTTGCACATTTTCATGACTCCTTGCCCAAGGATATTGGCACTGGTATGATGTTAGTTGTATGTCTTCCCTGACCTAGTTATTCAACCTAGATAACAAGCATTTTAGTAAATCAATTTTGTTTCATGTTATTTTGTCTGTGTTTTATCATTCTCAGTGTGATATACACTATTTGTTTGAAGGTTGCCATCTTTGAATGAACTTTATTATATCTCATACAAGGAGATTGAATCTGCTTATTTAAGGGATTACCCCCTGGGTCTTGCAGAGCCCAAAGTGAAGGAGATTGCAACCATCAGTATTTCATCTTGTCTGTTGGCCACTTGTCAAGTGAACATTTAGGCATTGAGCTTGGCAAGCTCATAGGTGTTTGCGCAGACCTGCTAGTTAGTTGTTTCCCAAACAGGAAAAATGACCAACAAGATGGGGACTCCGTTGGGGATCTATGTTTCATATTGAATAGAATCTCCAAGGTGTTTTATCCCACGGTTTGTTCATAGAGTCACTCATTTGAGAACATTGATCAAGCATAGCTTTTGTCCCTGCCTTTGTGTTTATATTCTTGAGTGATTCCTAGTCTTATTCTTGTCAAGTTATAGTTACCAAGCTCTGAAAATTGTGTTGTTTAATAATCTATCCCAAGATGCTGTGGTGGAGACTCTAAAGTATTTGTACCAGTGCAAACCAATATTTAAAGATATAGAGGAAGTTCTGAGAAGAAATTCAAAGAGAGTCAAGAAGGTTGAAGGAATCCTAGTTCAAATGAGGAGAACACGAGGTTATTACAGAAACCATCCAGAGCAGGAGATGGAAGAAGAGTTGACTAGAAACAAAGGTAAATGGGTGAAGGAAAAACCAACACAAAAGGGTATGTCTACACCGCATCCCATCCCTGAACATCAAGTTTCTTCTCATTTCGGTTCACAAAGTGAAAGAGATTTGGTAGAATTAAATGATAATATATCCAATGAGAGAGGGGAAGTGCATATGAAAAATATAGTAAATGAATACTCATAAGATCATGGCCAAAATCCCATGCAACAAAGGGGAAGGGGTAGATTCCAAAGGAATAATAGGAATACCCAACATGCTAGGACCATAGACTATCCCACTCCCACACCTCTTAGGGCTACCTTTGTCCCAAATGATTCATCCACTGGGGATGACTATTCCCACAACCCGCATCTATACCAAACTGCTAGTACAGCTTCTGATAGAGAGTCTACATTACCTGATGAGGATGAGATCTACGATGACATACAAAGGTTTAGTCAGCAAATAGCTACACTAAATGATAGTAGGAAATAGAGAGAAGCAGCAAAAGAGAAAAATATTAGAGATGCTATGGATAAGAGGGATGAGCTACATAGAAGAGTTAAAGAGATGGAAGCCATGGATAGATTGGTAGCCCAACAAAATGAGGAGGACACCCTAGGATTACGTGAAACCTTAGGAAGGATTCTCTCTGATCCCTTAGTCAACATGACCACAAATAAACCTCAAAGTCATAGGGTTGAGGAACATGTTGTTTCTCCTCCTAGGACTACCAGTAAATAGCCTCAAAATGTGGACAAAGGTAAGCATCTTATGCAAGAAAAGAGAGGAAATGGAGTAAGGATAAATGAAGGAGGTGTTGAGAAGAACATAGATCAAAATAAAACTGCCTCACTTTTTGATAAGCTAACGAGAGAAAATGAGTTGGAGAGAAAAACAAGGGAGATGGAGTTGCTTTCAGCAAACAAAGAGATGAAGAGGAAGCTCAGTTTTCTAGAATCTACTTTGAAGGATCCTGTCCCTGATGCTCAGAACACATGTGGTTGATCTGTTTCTTCAAACCCTAATAATGGTGATAGAAGCTCACCCAAAGATAATCCTTCTAGCTCCCTTCCACCCCCTAGAGGTCATGAAAAAGCTGTCCATTTTATTGATCTACAAGAGCCTCAAGGTCAGCAATTAGGTCATCAAAATGAAAGACAAAGAGACAGTGATACTCAAGGTGATGAAAGAAGACCTGTGGGAAGAAGAGTGACTCATACTAACAGATACAGGTAGTTATGTTTTGATAATATCCCTAGTTACCCAAACCTTGTACCTGATAATGCTAGGAAACATGTGCCAAAGTTTGCAAGTAATAATGCCATCAGTGGTGAGGATCACCTTAAGGCTTTCTAAAGTTTTTTAGAAGACTTTGAGCTATGGGATGAGGATGTAGCCATGAAATATTTCATGCAATCTCTAATAGAGGATGCAAGAGACTGGTACAGAAGCCTGCCTGATTTAAGCATTGATTCTAAGAACTCCTTCAGAATTTTTAGAGAACAGTATGGAGACCAGACTAATCCAAGGTTCAGGTTGCATGATTTTAATAACATCACAAAGGGACATAATGAAATGGCTACTAAATTTAATGCAAGATTCAAGAAAGCAGTGGCTAAGGTCCCTGGTTTCCTCTGACCAAATGAAAGAGCATGTTTGGTGACTTACTGTAATGCATATGACACCAAGATGTGCTACTTTCTCAGAGACAAAGACCCACAATCCCTACAAGAGGCTTACAAGATGGTTGTAAACATTGAAAATAATAGAAGAGTATCTGGTAAGATGGGTAGGAGAGATGATCCTAGGCTTTCCAAAGCTACAAATCCATCAAATGAGAAAGGGGTCAAAGATGCAGCACCAAATGACAAATGGGATCAAGTTTTGAACCTACTACAGAAGCAAGAAAAGTCTGAGAAGCCCCAATTTCAGAGAGATGAAAGGCCCCCAAGGCTACAAGATTACCCATACCACACCAACTGGAATAATGGGAAGCCTGTTCCCAATAATCAAAGGAACTTCCATGGAGTACTTGATCCATTACAGAAGAATACCTCAAACATGGTAGATGATTTGCCATGGTGTGATGCCTATGAAATGCCACACTCCTCACATCAGTGTGTTGTTGCAGCCAAGGCAGTGGAAGAAAAGCAAGGTAGTTATGAGGAGGGTGATTATCCTGGAAACCCTAATGAGACTTCGAATGTGTTCATGACCAAGTCAGATCTGGAGTATGAGGAATATTCCTCTGACTGTGGTGCTGAGAAAAATGAGACAGATATGCAAAGACAAGAAGGTCTTCTTCATCAGTAGTAAGTACTTTCTAATGGAGAAGGAGATGATCAATTTACTGCTTACAACCTTGAAACCTATGGAATTTCTTTGAGGAGACCTTCTAATGAAGAGATAGAAAGGTATGTAGTCACATTGGCCACCAGGGCTCAAGCCAAAAATGATATTTACCTTAGAAATAGGGTGGTAAAGTCTAATCCAGGCCACCAAGGGGGAATATTCATCAAAGAAAGTGATACTGATCCTAAAGGGACTAGAGCTAAAAACACAAAAACTAGTACCAAAGCTAAGGAAGTCAAAGAGCCAAGAATGTGGGCTAAAAAGAATGATAACGCTAAGATAACCAATGAAGCTACTTCATCAGATACAAAGATGAAAGAATTGAAGCCTGCAAATCAAAGTGATGGTAAGAAAACAGGTGCACTGACTTCTCATGAAGTTGTATTCCCAGAGATTCCAAGTTATGCACCAATTGACATGTTTTAGGTCCTATCTCAGATAAGGGTCATAGTCCCACTTCTTGAGATGATGAGGATTGATGACTATAAGCATAAAACAATGGCAGTCATCAAGAGCATTGCTGGGAACAATCAACCCAAAATGGAAGCTCAAATACTTGAAACAAGTGCATGCCAGGTGAAGGATGATGCAGCTTGACTGAATGCAGATGAGAATCCTAAAGTCTATCTAGGAACTACAATCACTGCTAACCTTGATCTGGTCAACCCCTTCTTTCTAAGCTTGATTATCAATGGAAACTTGCTCAGAAATTGTATGATTGATTTAGGTGCCTCAAATAATGTGATGCCTGTTAAAATCATGGAGGAAATGGGCTTAAAGGTGGATAGCACTTATGGAAAGTGCTATGATATGGACTCAAGGGAGATCCTTGTGATTGGAATCATAAATGAAGTATCATATAGAATGGCAACTTTCCCTGAGAAGGAACTTGTCATGAGTGTCATAGTAGCTAATATCCCTCTAGCATATGGAATGTTGCTCTCAAGAAAATGGTGTGCTTCTATGGGAGGAAGTATACAATGTGATTTATCCTTTGCTACCTTTTCCATCGATCAGAAGGATGTTAAGATTTCCTAGGAGTCAAGGTGAAAGCATATGATTGAATCTATTTGTAAAATAGAAGAACCTCCACTTATCAACTTTGTTGATACTGATATGGATACCTTTCGAGTAGAGGAAGAAGAACAAGAAGATGGAAAGACCAAGTCAGTGCTAATAGTCAAAGAGATCATGCAGACTACTTTAGAGGAATCAATTTGGACCATGTACTTTGATGGAGCTTGCTCCAAGGATGGCTTGGGTGCTGGTGTCCTGCTGGTATCACCACAAGGTAAGACCTTCAAGTATTCCTTTCTACTCCAATTTTCATGTACAAATAATGTGGCTGAGTATGAAGCTTTGCTACTTGGCCAAAAAATTGCTTCTAAGCATGGGATAAAACTGTTAAGGGTATTTGGTGACTCAGAGTTGATTGTTTCTCAAGTCAGATCTAGATTTGTCACTAAAGATAAGCACTTGAGGCAATATAGGAATGAAGTGTGGGATACAATTGAGGCATTTGATGCCTTTGAAATAGATTGGATAGAAAGAGGGAAAAATGCCAAGGCTGACTTGTTGGCCAATATTGCTATCAAATTGGATGAAGTGACCTTCAATGGCATCTCTGGTATTGAGATACAAACTAGGCCTGCAGTGCCTGATAATGTTTGCAATTGGTAGGTGTTTCAAGATGACAATGATATCTTGAGATTCTTGCACTTTGTTGACCAATATGAACATCAGGAGATTGATTTTGGCTCATATGTTGCATAAGATAATGGTAAAGAAACCTTGTTCGGGAATGAAGTAATTCAATTGAAGACCAATAAAATCCCAAAAGGACTGGTAGCATTGGAGAGAATCTTTGAAGGACTAGATAAGTCCAACACAAAACAAGCAGCTACCCATAAGGAAGACCTAGAAGAAATTAATCTAGGGACTGATAGTGCACCAAGAAAGGTATACATAGGCAAGAAGATGAAGCCTCATGTAAGGAAGATGTTGATTACCCTATTGAGGAAATATAGGCATGTGTTTGCCTGGTCTTATGATGACTTGAAGGCTTATAGGGAAGATTTGTTCCAGCATGAAATTCCCCTAAAACCTTATGTGAGACCATTCAGGAAAAAGCAGAGGCCCATCAATCCAACCTTGAGATCCAAGATGCAGGAAGAACTAACAAAATTGAGTGATGCATGGATTATTAAGCCTATAAGGCACTCATCATGGGTGTCAAACCTGGTTCCTATAAGAAAAAAGAATGGTGATCTCAGGTTGTGTGTGGATTTCAGAAATTTAAATATTGCATCATTGAAAGACAACTATCCACTCCCAAACATGGAGGCTATGCTACAAAAAGTGACTGGATGTGAATTGATGTCCATGATGGATGGATTCTCTGGTTACAACCAAGTCATGGTAAAAGAATCAAAGCAGTACAAGACAACGTTCACCACACCCTGGGGAACTTATGTCTATGTGAGAATGCCTTTTGGCTTAATTAATGCTGGTGCTACTTTTCAAAGAGCCATGGATGTGGCCTTTGCTAAGTTTTTAGACCTATTCCTTACTGTTTACCAAGATGACTTGACTGCTCACAGCAAGAAAGAAGAGGACCATTGTTCCCACTTAGAGAAAATATTTGTCAGGGCATTGGAATATGGTATTTCCCTTAATCCCAAGAAATGTTCCTTTGGGGTTAAGGAGGGCAAGTTACTAAGGCACATTGTCTCAAAATATGGCATTAGAATTGATCCAGAAAGGATAACAGCCATTGATAATATCCAACCACCAAAGAATGTCAAGGGAGTACAATCTTTCTTTGGTCAAATAAACTTCTTGAGAAGGTTTGTCACTAACTTTGTTGAAATCAGCAGACCTATCTCCGAAATGCTAAAGAAGAATGAGAGGATAGTCTGGTCAGAAGAGCCCTTAAAGGATTTTCAAGCCATTAAAAAAGCAATAAAATATGCTCCTATGTTAAAGATACCCAACTATTCAAAGCCTTTCCATTTGTTCACCTTTGCTTCTTTTCACACTATAGTAGGGGTGTTGTTATAGAAGAATGATAATGGTTTCAAGCAGCCCATAGCCTTCTTCAATAAGTCTTTACAAGCTGTAGAATTCAAATATGACATAAATGAGAAACAGGCATATGCACTGGTCAAGGCTATCAAAGCTTTCAGGCCTTACTTAATGAGAGTTGTCCTAGTTGCATATGTACCCAGTGCAGCTGTCAAAGACATTTACACATAGCAGGAGCTATCAGGAAGAAGATGTAGATGGATCAACAGGATTCAAGAGTTTAACATTGAGGTCCAAATCACTAAGTTGGTGAGGGGACAAGGATTGGCCAAGCTTATGGCCCAGACCAATTTGGAAGCAAATCAAATAAACTCATTGGAAGAGGAAAACAGATCAAACATATGTGATATGGAACACTCTGAGTGGTATAAGAATGTGATCTATTATCTACAGAGGATGAAGTGCCCTGATGACCTAAACAAAAATTAGAAGAGGACATTGAAGCTGCACACTATCAGATATGTTATCATACAAGGAAATTTGTGGTGGAGAAGTATAGGAGTCATGCTGAAATGCGTTTATCAGAATCAGGCATTAGAACTTCTAAGGGAGATGCACGGTGGAGTCTATGGCAGACGTTACATGGCCAAGACAACTGCACACAAGGTGATGAGGGCTGGTTTTTGGTGGCCTACTATATATAAAGATGCACATCAGTTTGTGAAGACATGTGATGCTTGTCAGCATTTTTTTGGTAAGTTAAAATTTCCTGGTAACCTTCCTCTTAGACCAATTGCAGTACAATCTCCATTTTAGAGTTGGGGCATTGACTTCATAGGTGAGATATCATGAAAATCTAGTGGAGGCCACTCCTAGATATTGGTAGCCAATGATTATTTTACTAGGTGGGTGAAAGCAATCCCAACAAAGAAAGTAACCAGCAAGGTGGTGATTGATTTCTTGATAAACAATATATTGACAAGGTTGGGATGCCCAAAAATAATTCTATCAGACAATGCTATGTATTTCAGGTCTAAAGAATATACTGAATTTTGTGAAAAATATGGTATCCAAATTTCTTATTCATCACCATATCACCCACAAGGAAATGGACAAGCTGAATCAAGCAATAAGAGCTTGATAAGGATTATCAAAAGAATCTTGGATCAAAATAAGAGAGCCTGGGATTCTAAGTTGAAATTGGCACTCTGGGCATATAGGGTAACTGTGAAGAGGGCAATAGGTTGTGCCCCATTTGACTTAGTTTATGGGATAGGTGCTAGATTTCCCCAAAACAACCTAATAGAGATGTACAAGTTTATCTAAGTTTATGATGATGAAATTGACAATGAGATGCAATTGAGAATGGATGCTCTCACAGAGCTAGATGAGACTAGAAGGGATGCTCAAAGGAGAAATGCCAAGTTGCAAATGCAAGTGAAGAATCTGTATGACAAAAGGACAACTGTAAGGAATTTTGAGAAAGGAGATTTGGTCTTATTATGGAATGTGAGATTGGAAGATAAGGGAAAACATGGAAAATTTGATGCAATCTGGCTAGGTCCATTTGTGATCAACAGCAACTAGGGAGAAGATTCATATGTTCTTTAGGCTTTGACAAGTGAGATTATTGAAATACCAATTCATGGACAGTTCTTGAAGTTGTACTTCTCTTGAGGTATCTCTTTTCCATGAATAGTAGCTTAGGGTTTGCTTTCCATTTTGTTTTCTTGTTTGTGTCTATTGGCTCTGTCCGAGCTAGTTCCTCGTTGGTTTTGGTCTTTTCTACCTAGTATGCTCTCCTAGTGATCTAAATTCTTGCTATGCCTACCAGGGGCATGCATCCCCCAACTGGAGCCTATGTTAGTGCCATTTCTGGTTCTCTCATTGTCTAGTGGTGTACTCTTGTTTTTCATGATAGAACTTTAGCTATGGGGTGTGTTTTATTTTGGCACGTGGGTTAAGTGGGCTCCCACAAGGGTTGAGCTTAGCGTGCCAAGTCTTCATGTCTCAGGTGGCCAGATTTTCCTTTTCTTCCTTGCCTTGTGTTTTTTCCTTGTCTAGCGGAGGCAGGATCGGAGTGAAATTAGGATCGGGATTTTTCCTTTCACTCCTCTTTTGGGTTTCATTCTGCCTTTGGTTCCACGCCTTTTCTTTTCCTTTCACCTTTTGTTTCCTCTAGCGGAGGTGGGATTGGAATGAAACCAATTTTAGAACCTTTCTCATGTTTCACTTTCTAGTTTCATTCCAGCCCTAGCTTCATTTGCGTCAGTTTTCATTTTGTCTTCGCCTCTACGGCTTTTTGGTTTTGTTTTGGTTCCAGCTCCACTTCTGTGGTCTTTTGCGGAGGTGGGAGTGGGATCAGTTTTGGGTCTATGGCTTCCTTTTCTTCTATCTATTTGTTCTTTTTGTTGGTGACCTGTCCGCCCAGTTCATTTTAACTTAAGTGGTTCCCTTGAGACCCTTTTTTCATTCGTTACTATCCCCTTGTTACCATTTTCACCGGCCCCATTTTGGCTTGTGTTCATTCTGTCGGGGAGATGTCTCCCCAACCCCCATTTGTCTAGCTGACTATGGTGGCCCCCTTTTACTCTTCGGTGTGACTTCTCTTTGGCTACGGTGACTTCCCTATGACATCTTGCTAAGTGTGCCTAGTCTTCCCAATCCAATTTGAAATGTCTGAGTTGCCTATCGGCAGGACATTTTTGATGTCTTGGCGATTGAATTTATCATTCAGGATGTTGTTGGAAAGACTTCTATTGTATATCGGCGATAGAATGTATTCTCTATCGGCTTATGGTATATGGTCGAGATAAGGTCTTATCGAAATTGAAATGTCACAATGACTAACTTGAATGTGCATTTCAGAAAAGTGTAATGCCATCAATGTGAAGTCTTTGTGAACTCCTCTTAGTCTCACCGACAAGAGCATATGGAAGTCTCTCAGCATGAATTGTGGCTATTGATATAGCGTCTTTATGAATTCGAGAGGTCTTAGTGAGTGACCTTTGGTCTTGCTGATGGAACATAAAGCATCTTCGTCGACATAGGTTTTGATTGTCTCAGTGACACACAAGTGAATGAAGACTTTTGAGAAGACATGGTGTGCTCTACAGGAGGTCTTCCCGATATCATAGTGTTATAGCGATGCACAAAAGGAAAAAGGTTTCAGTCGGTGTGAGATCATTATTGTCTTGGTGATCTATTGTGAGCTAGGGATGTTTCGGAAAAATAGAAGACCATCTATATAGTGTCTCCCAAATAGTGTTATGTCTTGGCGAAAGGAATAAAAATGTGAGCTTTCGGTAAGACACGAAATGTTCTATGAGATGTCTACCCTACTTGATGATGTCTTGCTGATATGATGAGCCCCTCGGCATGAATTCATGCCCTTTTCTCATTGTTTCCCTAATGTCTTCCTGAGTCCTTCTTCTCTTGCCAATTGTGTGTCTGTTTGGGTGTCACCATGACCTCTTGTCGAGTGAGCTTTCTCTCACTGATGGGGCACTATTCTAAGTTGAAATCTCATGCCGATGTGCACCTGGTCTCACCGACCTAGCTGCTCAATGAAACACACAGATTCTCGCTATGATGTCTGGTTGACTGGTTTGCTGGAAGTTGTGGCCGACATAGATTGAACTAGGGTTGCATTTATTATGGTTGGTAGAGGTCCATGGCTCGAGAGTGGCGATGAAGATTTCACAAGATCGACATGTTGATCCCGATTTGGTCCTAAGCCTTGAATACTAGTGCGAGTTGGTGTGGCAGAAGTGGAATTAATTGAAGAATTAGGGCAACAGGCTATTTGGTGAAGAGAGGTGGTTGAAACGGATCACTTCTGCATTTATGGCCTCTGGACTCGTGGTGATCGCACCGATGATTTCTTGGACTGCATGGCCTGTGTACCTTCTTGGTTTGACTACAATGGCTGTCCATTCCTGTACTTGCTTGATTCGACTAGGTTGCATGGTATTCTTCCTATTCTACCTAATAGAGCTTTTAAGATGATTCAGATTGGTTGGTGGAGGTTCGTGGCCAAGTTGCTTGATGTTTTTTGAGGCTGTTAGGGTTTCTATTGGTGTCCACATAGACTTAGGTTGACTAGTATCCCTAGATGTATAAATGTAATTTCTTTCCACTTTGTAAGGGTTGGAGGGCAGTTTTGAAAAATTGTAAGGAAACCAGGTGTCTCTGGTAGGGTAACTAGGTTCTGGTCTGAAGAAAGAACACTTAGAAGAGATTAGATTTAGTGTCAATTTTGAGGGCAGGGAAAATAATATTGAATGTATGGCTTCTGGATATATTATGGATAGTGAATGTAGTTGATTAAATCTCAAGTCTCTCCTTGTAATGGTGTATATGAAATTTTAATGAGGCCAAGTGATCAAGGATCATTTCATTATCGGTTTGTTTGATTATTGCTCTTATTCAAGGAATAAGTTAAATTGCATTAATTAACCAATAGATTTCTATGCATCGTTAAGGGATTTGGTAAGCAGTCTCAAAGATTTGTTCATTAGTTTATGGGTTAATAAGGTTAACTCCATAAAGACTCAGGTTTCCAGAATTAAATATTCATTTTGTTGCACATTTTCATGACTCCTTGCCCAAGGATATTGGCACTGGTCTGATGTTAGTTGTATTTCTTTGTTGACCTAGTTATTCAACTTGGATAACAAGCATTTTAGTAAATCAATTTTGTTTTAGGTTATTCTGTATGTGTTTTATCATTCTCAGTGTGATATACACTGTTTGTTCGAAGGTTGCCAACTTTGAATGAACTTTATTATATCTCGTACAAGGAGATTGAATCTGCTTTGTTTAAGGGATTACCCCTGGGTCTTGCAGAGCCCGAAGTGAAGGAGATTGCAACCATCAGTATTGCATCTCATCTGTTGGCCCCTTGTCTAGTGAAAATTTAGGCATTGAGCTTTGTCAAGCTCATAGGTGTTTGCACAGACCTGCTGGTTAGTTGTTTCCTAAATAAGAAAAATGACCAACAAGTCCTCCTTGTAAAACCAAAATCTTCACTATCCCTACTACATTCATTGGTGCTTTTCCTATTTTCCTAGCATCAATAACCTACTCCATATCTACAAACACATTGTTGTTGCTGCCCTCAAGCATTAAAGGCTCCTTCTTACCAAAAATGATAATTTTAGTCTTACCCTTATCTCTTTCATTTCCCTTCAAATGAGTTAGCTTAAATATTTTTCCATCCTTCTCAATAAAATAAGTTTTTTCTCTACCATCATGCATTGACCTCCTATCAAATTTCCATGGTCTTCCAAATACAAAATGACAATAATCTATTGGTAACACATCACACAAGACCCTATCTTTGTACTCCCTAATCTAGAAATCCACATAAGCTTGTTCATTTACCACTAAATTTTGACTATCATTCACCCAATAAACTTTGTAAGGTGCTAAATGAGGTATCTTCTCTAAATTTAATTTGTCTACCATCTCCCTAGACACCATATTATCCTAAGAACCTGAATCAATAACAACTTGACACATGTTACCTTTGCATTTGCATGAAGTTCTGAATATACTCCTTCTTTGGCTCATATCTTCCTCCTTAGGTGCTTTCAACAAGGTCTTTCTCATCATGATTGCTTCTCCCACCTCTGGGTCTACAGGTCTACTTGAACTCTCACATTCTTCTTCTTCTTGGATCAGTTGTGTTCTTCTCTCACTCCTATCACCACTCGATGTTGAACCTTGGTTTTGAGGACAATTGAAAGATGAGTGTCCAAATTCTTTGCATCTATAACACCTACATGCAAACTCATTGAAATTTCTCCTTTTCCTAAAGTTTGTCCTTCCACCTCTCTATCCTCCTCTAAAATTAGATTGCTCTTGTCCCTTCATGGCATCTGCTTGACTCTCATTGTTTTTCTTTTAATTAGGGAAGGATCCTCTACCTCTAGAAATGTTTCCTCTTCCTCTTATTTCCTTCTCTTTTCTCCTCTTTAATTTTTCTTATGCCCTCATTTCCATTTGAAAGCATTGTTCAACTGATTTTGGTGCCAACAAGCTGATTTCATCCTGAATGTTATACCTCAAACCATTCAAATACCTAGCTACCATTTCTTCCTCATCTTCTTCATGCTTGGTTCTTATGCTTAGCCTATAAAATTCTTCAGTGTATGATTGCACATCTAGTTCCTTTTGTCTAAGATTTTTTCATTTCTTAAGCAACTAAACATTATAATCACAAGGAAGGAATTTACCTTTCAATTTTGTCTTCATTATTTCCCAAGAAGTGATCTTGTTCTTTCCTTGTTTTTTGCATTTCATCTTGCACAAAATTCCACCATAACAAAGCACGTCCTTTCAATTTTCTTTTAGCCTTCTTCACCTTATTCTCTTCATCAATCTCTTCACTCTCAAAGTAGTTCTCCAAAGCCCCTATCCAATCCAAGAGCTCCTCACTATCAAGTTTTCCTCCATACATAGGCACATCCATTTTTCCATGTCCATCCTTCTTCACAGCCTTCAACAGCTTCATCATCCTCACATCATCTGGATCCATCTCCTCTTCGTCGCTAGAGGTCTCTTCCTCTTCAGAATCACTTTCTTCCAAGAGAACCCTACCTTTAGCTTTCATCATAGAAATTTCCTACTTCAAGGCTTCTATTTCTTTGTCATGGTTGTCAATCTTCCTTGCAAAAGCATTCCCCTTAGGAGGAATTTTGATTCCCCCAATTACCTTCTTACACACAAAACTTCAACCTTATTTCACAAGAGACCTACTCCCTTGCTCTGATACCACTCTAATATAGAGTGGGGATGGAAACCATTCAATATGCCAAACCAATGAGTATCAATCAAATTTCAAAACAAAATTAGATGATTTCTTCAAAAATTCAACTTTTAACTATGCTTTTCCTTGTAGCATATGCAACTAGGTTCAAGGGATTTTTCAACCCAACTTACCAAACCACCACATAAAAAAATTAGTGAATCAAACACCCTTTCAAGAGTTACACAACATATGTGAAAAATACCCTTGACTCCTTTGGACCAAAATTGAGATTCAGTAACTCACTCCTTGACTAGGCAACTGAATTAGCCCTGCTTTAGAGAGTTCCCTTTAAACACTTGACATTTACAAGAAAACCCCAAATAGTCTTGTGTTGTGTCATAAAACAAATTATAAGATTATTTTGCACCTAGAGGTCATTTAGTAGGTTGTCCCATGAAACCCTCCACTCACCATACTAATGCATAGGGTTTATTGAATGTCCCATTTGCACAACTCCCCTGACCATGATATTGACTCAAAAACCCCTATTTTTACCCCAATATGGTTAAAAGTTAAAGAGATTCCCCCAATCTCATTGATTTTAACAAACCCTAGGCTAATAGCTCCATTTTCATGCAATTTAAGCAATGATTTGTTGAGGACAACAACTGCAAGACTCACAAAATCATTTCCCCTACCTTAAATGGACCTACACACATTAAAATAATATTTTACACATCCTTTCCACTGAGCCACATGAAAGGTATAGTAGTTGGAGGGCTTCAATAATTCATAATTTACTCAAAATGCAAAATATGGGTTCACTACTCGCCTTGAGAAAACATGGCACAAAACTCACAAAAACAAAAGAAAGCACTCAAAAAAAATTTAAAGGGATCTCAGGCCTATTTCCACCTCATTCCACATGCTATCCAGCTACATACTTGCTTTGTATGGGCCAAACAA
The DNA here is from genome assembly GCA_007258455.2 of Sequoia sempervirens. Taxonomy (NCBI): domain Eukaryota; kingdom Viridiplantae; phylum Streptophyta; class Pinopsida; order Cupressales; family Cupressaceae; genus Sequoia; species Sequoia sempervirens. The sequence continues at coordinate 296,686,903 of VDFB02058242.1, read as the reverse complement.
TGGAGAAAACACAAAATTTTCTGTAGAAACCACAGTTTTTGGAAGGTAACTCAATATGATCTTATTGATTCTTCACAAAATTATATTCTTCAATCCCCAAAATGAGTTCCTCCACCTTTAAGACTCTCTACCACACAAAAAAATTGACCAACTCCCAATAACTGACTTACAAATACTAATGACCCATTATATTGCAAAAATTGCAAGTTTAACAACTTTTAGTGTCAACATTTACAATGTTTAAGCAACATTTTGCATTTTCTACCTAAATGTTTTCCCAAGAACTCAAGTGCCTTAAAAATGGTCTTGTTAGAATTTATTAATCCTCTACTAAGACCTTAGACACAAAAACAACAAAATCCTTTCCTTTACCTATCTTGACATGGATTGACAACTTTTACATTTTTTATAATTTAACATATTTTGCAATTTCCTCATTGCTCATTGACCAAAAGACCTTCAAATCAATCTATTGAACCTACAAGATTCATTTTACTTTCATCACAAGGTGTAGGTTCCCCTGCACCATCTCCTATAAGGGGAGGGAAGAATCTACCCCCAATATACTCACCATATAACCATTAGGGATTACTAGCCAAAAGCAGAGGAATAAGCTTTGGTTAAGACCCAAGAAAGGAGAAAACACTGGCATCCTCTAGGGGGTGATAGGGTTGTGTGAGATGACATGGTTCTAATATGTGGGCTATGGTAGTTTAAGTGACCCTTGAGAATAGAAAAGTGCTTGAATTGTCTTCTCTTGTGTCATACCTGTGGAAATCGAAAGAATCGGACTAGATTCTTGAATACACACTCAATGTTTAGTTCCTAGATGGAAATAATTGTTTGATGACTTGCTGCTCTATTTGAAGTCATAATTGAAGAAAGAATCCATTTAATCATTTAATTACCATAATTCACAAACTAGAAACCAAGAAAAATTCATTCCTTAGTAGAATATACCCTAGAAACATTCAAATTCACTGATTTAAAAAGTAAAAAGTTTTGCAAAAACACCAAACACTTCCAGGTTAGCACATCCATTCTCTATTTTAGTGCATTCATTTCATTTTTCTAGAACATTTGTGGAATCTTGTAGCACATCCATACCCTTTTTTAGTGCATTGAGTCCTTTTTCTAGCGCATAGGTTCCATATTCTAGCGCATCCGCTAAATTGTCCAGTGCATTCACCTACAAATCACCCAGTTGAAATCACATTTAGGTGGGGTAGTCCAGCACATCTCTAGCCTTTTTTGGCACATTTGGTCTTTTTTCTAGTGCATCTGAGTCATACTTCAATGCATCCAGTCCATCTTTTAGCACATTCATTACATTGTCCAATGCATCTAGTCTTTTGTCTAGTGCATTGAGTCAATTTTTTGGTGCATATTGGGTACAGTCTAGCGCATCCAGGCTATTTTCTAGTGCATCCATACCCTATTTTACCAAATCCATTAAATTCAAAAATAGAAAGATAAATTCATCCCCTATTCAACAGTTGGAACCAAAATTAAGGATCTTTTCCAAAACAGAGTCATTCCTCAATCACACCATAGTCTTAAACTTGTTAAAACTAACATTTGCAAGTGAAATTCTTCAAACTAAACCAAGATCTAAAACCTTAAAGTTTTTAAATCATCAAATATATTACATATCTAACTGTTAAGCTAAGTTTCATCATCAGGATTTGTCATCCTTTCATCATGATACAAAGTTGTATAATTAGATTAAACTTAGTTATCATCTTTTGCACTCTTATCAAGAAAAGATAAAAAGTTTAGTAAAAGTATAACACTTGTATGCCCATTCAAACAAGATCAAAAAATCATAAAATCAAAGAAAAAGAACTTGAAACTCAAAATATCATGGCTAAAGCTGAAGAGAATCCTTTTGGCGCAGTCATGGTAGAAGGGTCTTCAAAGAGAACAATCTGGACTGTGCAACAAGAGTAACACAACAAAAGAAACACAAAATATGGATGCAAATGTAGATACAAATATTCTCATTAACATAAATCTCAATTAAATTTGATTACATTTGACGAACAATATTCGAGCTTATAGATTCGACTTATAGGCCTAATATAACATGCTCATAAATATAACATTCTAGCATGCTCCTATATGTTTGTTGAATATTACATATCATATTTTTCTTAATCTTCTAGATAAAATTATGCTATTCTAATGATCTATTACAAGCTTTATATCACATCATTAGGTCTAGAAGCATCTATGTCAGCCAAAGATCATTATAATCTCCAATGAAAGAAAATTTAATGTGCACATGAATAGGCCGGCCTCAAATTTGAATTACTCTTCAACAGGTGCATAGGATGAAGTGTGGACCTATAATAAATGTCAAGAACACTCCAAAAAATAATTTGAATCACACCGTGAAGATCCAAAATGATCAAACTAGCCAAAAAGTTTGAAATTATTCTGATGTCGGTTCAAGAAACTGCCACTAAATTTGGAAGTGATAACTTACCGAAAAAAGATCCAATCATGCTCCAATCTTGGAATAAGGAAAATGGACATGTAAAAAATGTACACAAAGATCCATAGGATTTGGTGAGAAAATATGATGAATCCACCAACATGAACTGAGCAAGAACATAACAAGAACAAAAAATGAAAGAAAATATTTTTGGTTAATGCAAGATTTCCAAGAACCAAGGATGCTCCTGCATCAGAAATTTGGGGTTATTGAAAAGTGAGTCCCTCACGTTTTTGGGGCCAAAGGAAAACCAAGATGGTCTACCTCATCCTAAGAAATCCAAGAAGAATCCTCCACTGGTCTACCTTTCCACTTCACAAGATATTCTTTGTACTGTCATCCATGAGTCTTCCTCCCATCTCTGACATCCAAAATCTCTTCTATCTCATTTGATTGTTGTTTAGGAAACTAATTTTCCAATATTTCCTTACTATCTTCACTAAATTCTACTTTATGATACTGATGTATATTTGTAATGTTGAATATAGGTGATATACCAATGCCATTTGGTAACTCCACTTCATATGCATTCCCTAAATCAAACTTCAAGATATTACAAAGTCCAAAACTCCTCATCTTCAACTTATTGTATGTGACAAATGGAAATATTTCCTTCCTCAAATACACCATCACTTCATCTCCAACTTCGAATTCCTTATGTCTCCTCTTTTCATCTGCTCTCTCCTTGTACTTTTGGTTCATATTTTCTAGTTGTTGTTTCACTTGAGTATGCAACTTCTTCATGTGTTCTACAAATTCTTCTACTTCTGCACTCCTCTTATCTTCCATACTAATGTCTCTCCACTCTTATATACCTCTAGGATGAAATCCAGTAACAATCTCAAATGGTTTCTTTCCTATACTCCTTTTCATTGAATTTTTGTAAGAAAACTCTACTCGTACAAGGACTAAATCCCAACTTCTGGTCTTCTCTCCAACCAAACATATCAACAAATTTCCCAAAATCTTGTTCACTACCTCTATTTGTCCATTAGTCTATGGGTGAAAAGTAGAACTAAACTTCAAATCTGTCTACAAATTCTTCCAAAGTGTCCTCCAAAAGTATCCAACAAACTTTACATCTCTATCTGAAACTATACTCCTAGGTAATCCACATAATCTGACCACTTCTTTGAAAAACAAGTCTGCTACATGTATTGCATCTGTTGTCTTCTTACAAAACTATACTCCTACGTAATCCATGCAATCTGACCACTTCTTTGAAAAAAAAGTCTACTACATGTATTGCATCTATGGTCTTCTTACAAGGTATGAAATGTTTCATCTTAGAAAATCTATCTACCACCACAAATATAGAATCATTACCTCTTTGTTTCTTCAACAAACCAAGTTTGAAATCCATGTTGATATCTTCCCAAGGTCTCTCCAAAATTGTCAAAGGCTTATACAATTTGATATTCTGACTACTCCCTTTTGGAACTTGACAAACTCTACAACTTTGCACAAATCTCCTAACATACTTATGAATCTGAGGCCAAAAGTAATTCTCACTTACTAATGCTATTTTCTTATCAATTCCAAAGTGTCCTAACAATCCTCCACTATGTTTCTTCTTCACCAAATTATCCCACATTGAACTTTGGGGTATACACAACTGATGTCCTCTTAACAACATATCCTCTTGAATGAAATAATCCAACCACTGACTCCTATCCTCCAAAGCTGGTTCTTTACAAGCTCTCCAAGGTTCTGCAAAATCCGGGTCTTCCTCATACAAGTTCTCCAATTCCTCAAATCCTAATACCTCCACTCTCATCTCTTCTAGTAAATTCCTTCTCCTACTCAAATCATCAGCAACTCTATTTGACTTTCCACTCCTATGGTTGAAATCAAAAGTATAACTCTACAAGAACTCTACCCATCTCATGTGTCTTTGGTTCAACTTACCCTAACTGTTCAAATATCACAACGCTTGATGATATGTGTACAACACAAACTCCTTAGGAAACAATTAATGTCTCCACTTCTTCAAGGCTTGAACTATGGCATAAAACTCCTAATCATACACTGAATATCTTCTCCTAGCATCATTCAATTTCTCATTGAAATAAGCTATAGGTCTTCCTTATTGACTCAATACTACTCCAATTTCATTTCCACTTGCATCACAGTCTTGAAATACCTTATTGAAATCTGGTAAAGCCAACATGGGATTCTTAGTCACCTTCTATTTCAACAACTCAAAACTTCGGTCTGCTCCATACTTCCATCTAAAATCCTTCTTATCTCCTCTCATTATTTTTTTCATAGGACTGCAAATAGAACTGAAGCTCCTAATCAACTTTCAATAGAAATTAGCTAATCCATGAAATGATCTTACCTCTCCAATCCTTTCAGGTGTAGGCCATTCAAAAAATGATCTTACCTTCTCAGGATCCATATTTAATCCATCCACAAATATCAAAAATCCCATATATACCAACTCTTCCTTGATGAAACTACACTTCTTAATGTTTATCAACAAATGCTCTTCTCTCAACTTCTGCAAAACTTGTCTTATATGCAACAAATGTTCTTCTCTAGTCTCACTAAAAATAAAGATGTCATCCAAATAAACAATCACAAACATACCCAATAATTTCTTCAATACCTCATTCATCAATCTCATGAAAGTACTCGAGGAATTTTTCAAACCAAAAGGAATCACTAACCACTCATGCAATCCTTCATTTGTCTTGAACATTTTCTTCCACTCATCTCCTCTAATTCTAATATGATGATATCCACTCTTCAAGTCTATCTTTGTAAAGTATCTGGCTCCACTCAAGCAATCCATAATGTCATCCATCTGAGGCAAAGGAAATCTATACTTCACTATGATCTTGTTTATGGATCTAGAGTCTATACACATTCTCCATTCTCCATCCTTCTTAGGTGCTAACACAATAGGTACTACACAAGGACTTAAGCTTTCTCTATCAAACCCTTCTTCAACAATTCTTACACTTGTCTATTTAACTCTTAATTTTCTATCAGTGTCATCCAGTGTATTGCTTTATTAGGAAAAATAGCTCTAGGAATTAGATCCATACAATGACTAATACTCCTCATAGGTGGCAATCGATCAGGTATATTATCTGAAATGATATCTTCATACTCTTTCAATATCTCCTTTATCTTTTCCAGGTGTTCTTCTTCATGCTTCAATTCTTTAGCTTTCTTAGGCACCAAGACATAACACATGCTCTCATGTCTCAATCCATCTATAAATCTCCTTCCATCTACCAAAAAAATTGTAGAATTCATATATATCTCAGCTTTAGGCACATCCTCCAATGGAAACAAATTTTGCTTCATCCCATTAGCAACAATGGTATATATGTTCTTCTTTCCATCATGAATAGCTTGTCTATCATACTACTAAGGCCTTCCCGACAAAACATGGCATATATCCATAGGCATGATATCACACAAAACTTCATCATGCTAATTTCCTATCTTCAATTTCACCAAAAATTCTTCACTTACTAATATCTTATGCTCATCTTGAATCCAAGCTATCTTATAGGGCTTCAAGTGTTTCAATCTTTCGAACTTTAATTTAGTCACCATCTCTTTAGAAACCAAGTTCTTAGAACTTCCACTATCCACAATCACTTTGTAACATTTACCAACTACCTTGCATCTAGTTCGAACAAATTATTTCTTTGCAATGGCTCCTTTTCCAACTCACTTTGACACAATACTCTTCTATTGACTCACACTTCTCCTCCTTCTGGTTTATTAGATGATCCAACATGATCCTCCTCAACAAAGGTTGTTCTTCTATTGTTTTTTTTTCTACTTGTCTCTCCTTGATTGCATTCAAATGCTCTATGTCCTTCTCCACCACATTTATAGCAAGTTCCCTTGAATGCTCTTTTCTCCTATCATCTATCATCTCTTCTATAACCTTCATTCTGGTACCCACCATACCATCCTCTTTTGTAAGAGTTTCCTTCACTTCTATGGTACGAATTTTCATTCTTACTGACCTCCTTATGCTTATTCTTATCTGGAAAAGATCCTCTTCCTCCTCCAATAAAATTTCTTCCTCTTTTAAATCTTCCACCTCGTCCTCTTTCTCTTTTATCATTTCTTTTATTCAACTTCTCTTTTGCCTTTAGGCCACATTGATATGCTTCTTCCACACTTTCCAACTTGATCAAACTAATTTCATCCTATATAGATGACCTCAAATCATTCACATATTTGGCTACTTGCTCAATCTCATCCTTTGAATGTCTGGATCTGATATTCAACTTGTAGAACTCCTCAGTATACTCGGTCACACTTGATTCTTTCTACTTCAAATTTTTCAACTTCTTGAACAAACTGATCTGATAATCTATAGGCACTAAATTTTTCTTCAACTTATTCACCATTCGATCCTATGATTTGATCTTCTCCTTTCCTCTTCTTTTCCTATCTATTTGGAAATTTTCCCACCAAAGGGATGCATGTCCTCTCAACTTTGTAAAGAAAACTTCACTTTCTTATCTTCAATGGTACCTTCAAAATCAAAATAATTTTCCATATTTGTTATCCAATCTAACAATTCATCTGAATCCAACTTACCATTATATTCTGGTGGATTGAAATGTGGTTCAATGTGCACTTTAGTTAGGGCTCTTATGAACCTCTCTTCTCCCTGATCAAGGCCAGGTTGCTCTTCTCTTCCTCTTTCTTCCTATATTTCTACCTCTTCATCACTCACATCATCAATCGGTTGACCTCTCCTCCAGGTCATTTCAAATGCATCCAATCTGGCAGAAATTCCTCTTAACATCTCCATCATAGTTGGGTCTACATTTCCACGCACTCCATTTCCTCTAACATTTCTTCTTCCTAACATATTTGTAAAATTCCTCTGTAGCTGTGTTGTGCATTTTTTTGCACACAGGCCCCGCTAAACTAGGAACCCTCTTTTGCTTTCATTTTTGGTGTTTTAGCCCTTCAATTTTGAAGGATTTTCCTAATTTGGCATGTGCTTGGATGTTTATCTTGCCTCCAATGATGATCCTTCTATGGTATTTATTGAAAACCTCAAGTTTTAGAAAATTGTTGGGTTTTTCGCTACTCTTGGGAAAATCCACTCCTAGCGGAATTCCCCATTTTTCTTGAAAACCCAGTGGCAGCTGCTTTACACTATGATCCAAATATTTTGGTCCTTCACAGAATTTTGTGGTGACCGGATTTCTCTAAAATTCCATCTCTTTGTAGGATTCCTAGGTTTTGGTTTGGCCTGTCTTGTTGATTGCATTAATGCTCGATTGTACAATTTCTGCGGCATGTATTATATTTATTTTTGGGAGTTTTATACCATTAAAGTTTTATCACTTTCTTTCTATTGATCTGGAGTGCTTGATCCTGAGTGTTGGGCTAGATTTGGCATGTTGGATTTTTGACTTTTGGATTTGGTGGTGATTTTCTTGGGCATCATCATAATTGCTTTTGTTTGTTGGGGCACTAGAGATTGTTTGGTCATAGTTGTAATCAAGCTTCACTTCATCAATTGTATGTATGCATTTCCTTGCTTTTGATTGTTGAATGTGAATGCTTCTTTAGTGTTTTGGGTGTGCTTGGAGTTTGAATTCCTGCATGTTTGGGTGTTGAGTATCTTGAAGCTAGGGTTATTCTGTTAGAGTGACAATCCCAAGTGAGTTTCTGAACCTATCTTTTGATTTCATCATGAGGTAGCTTGCTTGTATAGGCCATAATGAACTTTCTATAAACCTAGCAAACGAATAAGTTGAGTCCAAGCTTGTCATGTGCATTAATGGAAAAAAATTTAGTGTTTCGTGCCTAGGGCATCACCAATCCATCTCAATTTACTTTAGGATATGTTTCGAATTCAAAGATGATTTGTACAAGGTTTAAATTGAGCTAGTTGCAATCCCAGGATCCTCAAATTTTTGATCATTCGATCAATTTGAGTGAATTCATGAGAAAACATTGACATCCAAAAATTTCAAGCCTTCACAAAATTCCTTAACTATTAGAATTCTTTGACTTTCCATTTTCTCTTCATCTTCCCGAAATGTGCAGTAATTCAGAGTTATACCTTCTTCGTGGATTTTCGTTCCCTCTGGATTTATCAAAATTTCCTTTGTTCCTTCATTTTCCTAGAATTCATAGACTATTGCTATTTTTGTGAATTTTCATCCTGGGCGGAATTCTCCAAAACTTTGCTGAAAATGAAGAATTGAGAGGTAGCATGATTCATTAATTGGTGACTATGCATTGTATGATCAATTTGAGTTATTTAAAGATGTATCATGTTGTTTCTTAGTTAATGATAGTTCATTAAATGATTATAGGATACTTTTTGTTTACTTCACTAAAATCCACCTGGCTAGGAATTTTTTGAAATTCCTCTCTACCTTGGATTCCGTGGGAGAGCTAAAAATCCAAACTTTGAGATGATTAATTTTTATGAGGTTTTAGTGCATTTTTCTTATCTTAGAACTTATATTGAGGATGAATATTCCATTTGTGATTAATTAACTTGTGTTTCATGTGATCTTTATTATGCTTTCTTTGTCAAATATAGACAGAGTCAAGTAAGGCAGTGACAAGTGGAACCAAGGGTAGAGTGATGGATCCAAGTGTAGAGGGGTCTTCTATTTCTGACACTGAAAGAATCAAAATGGATATCAAGAGTTGAATTCCTAAGAGAAATCTTACTTCCATTTGGTCAGAGATAATTGATACAAATGTTGGATTGTGGGATTATGAAGAGTTCAAGACAAGAATGGCACCACAAAACCTTCCTTTGTTGGCCAAAAGGAAATTGGAATCAAGGTTGGCACATGTAGCTATATTCCCTCCTACAGTACAATGTTATGAGTTGTTGCTGTACAAAAAACACCATCAATAGATTGGCACTAGAAGGAGGGCCTGAATAAGCAAGCTAGATCGATTCCTATCTACTATCTCTCCTAAAATATTTAGAAGAAGAAATGGATCTACTCCAAGAGAGGAGGAATTTCAAGAGTTGCAAGCTCCTACTAGGTCAAGAAGGACTAGAAGAAAGGGAAAATCATCATCCACCCAGCCACCTCCATCATCTTCATCTAATTTTGAGGACATTCCCATTCAACAACCTCATCCAGCCACAAATCAGCCATTACCACCCCCACCTCCACCAATGGCTTTCCTTTCCAACAATCCATCTCCTTTGACCTTCAATAATTACAATGTCATGCCCAAGAACCCAAAACACATTTGTTCCAAATTCTATGTTAATGACCCCAATAGAACTACTGAGGAACACATCAAGATCTTTTAGAATTTCCTTAAAGATAGAGGAATCAATCATGAGGATGTAGCATGCGGGCTCTTTCCTTATTCCTTAGGAGAAGATTCATTCTACTAGTACAATCATTTTCCTGCTGGGTCTATTCAGAATTGGACAGAATTGGAGACTGCATTTCTATAGAAGTTTAGGATTCCCATTAGTCCCAATGAGCTTTATCTTCAGTTCACCAATGTTAAGAGAGAATTCCATGAGCCCATAGAATCCTTTAACAACAGGTTTCATCATTCCTATACCCGACTACAGGCTCCTTATGTTGTTGATGAGGCCATTTCTTTAGAAGTATATTATGAGGGACTCGACAGTCTGACAACTACCTTCATGAAGTGGAGAAACTACCCTCCTACCACTCTAATTGATGCATACACAAAGGCTATGAAGGTTAGCACTGCTTTAAGACAACATTTATCTGGGCCTTTACCATCACTAGGACCCACTGCTCACCTTGGGTAGGTCCCAACTCTCAATCAAGCTCTCACCAATCACACTCCTATCATGAATCTGGTACCTCAGTTACCTCAGGTTCCTCACCTAGGACCTCATGTGAGTCAAGTTCCACCCATAATCAGCTACCCTTAGCAAAATTTGAATTAGCCTCTTCATCCCCAACCTCAGGCTATTTTTCCTACATATCTACAAAATTCTGAAGTACCGAACTAGTCACTAAATACTAGTACCACAACAGGATATCTTCAAAATAATGTGAATCAGCCTCCATATAGAAATCCTGACAAGGAGAGACTGGATGAATTGACTGAACAAGTGAAGAAGCTGAATATGGAGGTAGCTTATTTGAAAAACTAGAATAGTCAGCTTCAGGATGCTCAAAGAAGTATGCAATCCAATCATAGCAGAGAAAATTGATAAATTCAACAAGGAAAACATTTTGATAGAAGCCAACATCCTAAAAGAGGATATAATAATGACAGAGGATAAAATTATGATAAAGGACAATCTTTAGGCCAAAACTTTGATAAAGGCTAGGCTGGTGGACAAGGCTTTGATAGAAGATAGCCACCCAGATAGAATAGAACTTGGAACACAAGGCCTAACAATGGAGGTGTCCCAACCCCATTGGATCAACTAGTCAATCAAGAAAAGCCTCCAAGTGGTGTTTATTTAGCAGAGGCTACTTTATCTGGATGGTGTAGGCTCCATAAAACAAGTCAACATTCTGAATTAGACTGTCTAGAACTTTAGACAATAGCTTCAATCTTCTAGTATGAGGTGGAAAATAATGTAAGTAGTCAAGAGATGGTGCCATCTACTCCCTATGATTCATCAGTGTTGGTACTCAATCATGCTCCTTTTCGACAGAGCAAGGAGAATGTAGTTGAGGAAGAAGTAGACCAGCTTAAAGAAGAGGTAGATTAGGTGTGCAATGGAGATGAGATTACACAGTTGCTTGATGAAAATCCAGTGAATGAAAATGGCCCCATGGATGAAGAAGAAGGTTATATTGAAGAGGTCCAGACATTCCAGTGACCTCTTAAAAAATATGATTTGGGGGACCTGCCACACAGGTGTCCATAGGCTGGAGGCCCCTTCACCACCTCTATTCCTCCAAAAAACTTCACCACACATCTAGATCCCAATTCTAGTAATAATCCACTATATCCTCATGTACCTAAATAGTACCTATCAAAGGAAGGACAAGCACAAGTTGATCCATCAAAAGGAAATAATGTTGAAGAAAACAAGGACAGGATGGTGGAATGTCCCAAAGAGGCCCCTGTTGATCTGAGTATAGAACAACTGGCCATATATATTGCAAAAGAACTCAAGAAGCTAAAGGTAAGTCTCTTTGCATTTGAATTATTGAGAGTTCTAACTATTATAAATGTAGTTCTAGGAGCTTATAATGTAAATTCAATATCACATGATAAATTAGTCAGTGAGACTATCAATAAAGCATCCAGTTCTCAACTAGTAAAAGGACAAAATCAGATTCACAATCAGGTTCACATACCTCCTAGAGATAAAGGGAAAGAAAAAAATGGAACTTAAGTTGCTCAGGTGGATACTCCCTTGACTCTGTTCTAGGGGAAAATGGACACTCCTCCATTTCTGATCTTTGTTCGTATATTTGGTAAGAACTTGCACAATTGTTTGTTGGATTCAAGTGCTTCTACCAATGTAATGACTTTTGGTGTCTTTAGAGCCTTAGGTATTACTACTACTGATTCTCAAAAGAAAGTTACTCAATTGGATAGAACTGAGGTTAATGTTGTAGGGGAATTGAACATGATTCATAAGTAGATTGTCTCTAACCCTAGAATTCAACAAGTTATTAATATGTAGGTTCCAGATATACCTAATGCTTATGGTCTAATTTAGGGAAGATATTTTACTAATGCTCTGAATGGATATGTATCAACTGATCACTCTCATATGTGGCTTCCTTGGAAGGGAGTGCCAAATCAGATAAGGATTGAAAGAGAGCCTAGGATGAAATATATGATTATAGAATATTAGAACACTTTGAATGAGATTCTGATATCAGAAGTGAGCATGGGTAATTACATCTTTGCGACCCCTTTTGAGGAATCTGATGTAGAAGAAATCCTTATGTTACATGCTACACCTATTGACCTCAGCTGAATCCAGTAGTATTGGAGCCTTGGTGGAACCAATAAGTGATGATGTTCCTAAAGATCATCAACTCGGCTTGTTGGATAATTTCCAAGAATTCATCCAGAAGTGCATTGAGGATCAGATTCAATTGGGTAGAGAAATGAATTTTGGAGAATTTCTCTTGCCAAATTGGTGTAGAGTTCATAATGCCTCCCACTTTGAATTGGACTATTGCTTATGCTAGGTTGCAGTAAAACAAATAAAAAAATGTATCAACCTTATTCCAGCGGTCAAAATCAATATTTAGAATATTCAAGAGGATCCTAGAGGGAAGAAAGTGATGCTATCTAAAGAACCTTCTAGCAACAATAGTGCAAGAGATGCAACAAAGAAGTCTACAATTTCTGGTTGTTGGACCTTAAGATTTGATGAATCTAAATCAAAGCAATGAGCTAGGGCAAGATTTGAATTAATTAGTCCAAAAGGTAAAAATTTATTTGCTACTCACAGGATTTAGTTTCATTGTACTAATAATGTAGCAGTGTGAGGCTTTGATTCATGGTTTGATCATGGCAATAAAGAAAACGGTCAAGATTTTTCAAGTCTTTAGGGACTCTGAGTTAGTGGTCAAACAAGTCAAGAGGCAGTACTCATGCCATGACAAGAGGATGACCAATTATAGGCATAGATTATGGGACCTTATCGAAGGATTTTATGCCTTCAACATTTAGTTGGTACCACGTAATAAGAACCAAACATCAAATCCCATTTCTCAAGAAGCTAGTACCTTACAACCTTTGTCTCTCTCTAGACTGAAGAAGTTTGCAGTGGAATTAACACCAGTGCCTTCAGTACCTAACAATGTTACCAATTTCTAGGTATTTGAAGATGATAAGCATATTTTGAATTTTATCACAAGCTCAGATGTCTTTGCTTCTCAAATTATTGATGAAACTAAACCCCAAGAAGCAGAGATGGATTTAGAAGGGGTGATTAATTTGAAGACTAATACTATTCCAAGGGGAAGGTGCAACTAGAAAGTATTTTTGATTTGCATAAGGTCAGAGATCAAGAACAAGATTCCAAGAAGGAATCCATCAGTGGACAATGTGAAACATACAACATGGGGATTGAAGATGATATCAAGAATGTCTTCATTGGAAAAGTATGTACTCTAGAGGAGAGGAAATGAATAATTGATGCATTACATACATATCAGGATGTGATAGCTTGGAGTTATGAAGACTTGAAGACATATGACACTTTGATTATAACTCACACTATCCCTCTGAAGCCAGGAGTAAGACCCTTCAGGCAGAGGCAAAGACTAATTAATGCCTTGTTGGAACCGATAATTCAAAAGGAAGTGCAGAAGATACTATCTTCTAGAATCATATTCCCAGTTAGACATTCAGCCTAGGTTGAAAACCTGGTTCCTGTGAGAAAGAAGAATGGTGAAATCAGACTGTGTGTGTATTTTAGGAATCTTAACAGAGTGTCAAAAAAGGAAAATTATCCCGTACCTTCACTAGATGAGGTACTTCAGATTGTCAATGGATCTCAAATGATGTCTTTCCTAGATACAATCAAGTTATGGTACTGTATGAGGACAAACAAAAATCTACTTTCACCACCAAGTGGGGTACTTTCACTTATAGGAGGATGCCTTTCAGTTTGATCAATGTTGGAGCCACATTCCAGAGGCCTATGGACATTGCTTTTAAGGACATAATTGGTAAATTCATAATCATTTATATGGATGATCCGATAGTCTTTTCCAAGAAGAGAGGTGATCACATAGCTGATTTGTACAAAGTGTTTCAGAGGTGTAGAGAATTTGGCATATCTCTTAATCCAAAGAAATGCATCTTTGGAGTTACTAAAGGAAAATGTTTGGGACACGTTATCTCTAAGAAAGGAATTTCCATTGATCCTGAATGAATGGAAGCCATACTTAAGATTTGGCCACCAGCTAGTAAGAAAGAGATGAAGTCATTCTTTGGCAAAATTAACTTTGTAAGGAAGTTCATCACTGGATTCACTGAAATAGTCAAGCCATTGAATGCTATGTTGAAGTAGGAAGCCAAAGTTGAATGGAGTACAAAAGCCAAAGAAGCATTTTCCTAAATAAAAAAGGCCATTGTTGAAGCTCCAATTTTGGTGATTCCTAATTATGATAAGCCATTTTACATATATTCATTTGCTTCTGATCACTCCTATGCTGGCATGTTGACCCAAAAGTTTGATCAAGAGAATGAGCACCCCATAGAATTTATGAGCACACCATTGAAAGATGTACAACTAAGGTATCCAAGTGTGGAGAAATAAGCCTATGCCTTGGTCAGAGCTGTGAAGAAGTTCAGGCACTATATTCTCAGGAACAAGGTCTTTGCAATAGTTATCGATCCTGTAGTCAAGTTGTTGTTGATGCAAAATGAGCTAGGACAACACAGAGCAAAGTGGGTGACCATGTTGCAGGAATATGATATTGAGATTCAACCCATGAAGTTGGTAAGAGGGAAAAAACTTACGAGAACAATGGCAGAAATGGGCCCTAATCTTGCAGCCCAACATTACAATCTTGAAGATGTTTCTCCAGGGGGATGGTATGATGATATTATTCACTATATCCTGACTCAACGATGTCTTGGCCATCTTAATGTAGTATAGATAAGGGCGTTATGTTTGAAGAGTGAAAATTTCATGTTAAAGGGAGTTGTCTTATACAAAAACAACCATGAAGGTGTCTACTTAAGGTGCCTAGGAAAGGCAAAATCTGAAAGAGTAATGGAAGAGTTTCACGACATATATGGTACAGGTCATGGATCTGCACCTTCTACAATGAATCAGATTTTGAGGGCTGGTTATTATTGTCCCACATTATTCAAAGATGCCCATAACCATGTCAAAAATTGTCACATGTGTAAAACTACAACAACTAGGGAAAAATATGCAGCTCTTCCACTTCAACCAGCCTTTGAGGTAAAACCTTTTGCACAGTGGGGAATGGACTTCATAGGTCCAATTAACCCATCCTCTTCTATAGGCCACAGGTATATTCTCACTATCACTAATTATTTCACGCAATGGAATGAGGCCCTTGCATGTAAACAATGTACTTCTGAAGTTGTAATCAATTTCATTGAATTAGGTATTATTAATCGATTTGGATGTCCTCTATCTTTAGTTTGTGATAACGGTCCTGCATTTGCATCACTAAAGTTTTCTAATTGGGCCTTTGATCATGGAATTGTAATAAAGTTTGCATCCAATTATTATCTAGAAGGTAATGGTTTGGCTAAGTCTTCCAATAAAAACCTCTTAACATTCATCCATAAGTTATTAGAGAAGAATCCCAAGGATTGGCATACTCGGCTTAGATTTGCTCTATGGGCAAATCGTACAAGGCAGAAGACTTCCCTAGGAACCTCTCCTTACCACCTTATGTATGGTCTAGAACCTATATTTCCTATTCAATTGAGGATCCCTACTTTGTAGTTTATTAATGAATATTATGATGAAGAGAATAGGCGCACGTGATCCCACAATAGTGGTTTACAATTTTTAGCCAAACTGGACACTGAAATAATTTTTTCTAACTAAATCTTTAGTTTCAAGCACCTATAGCAGCTCAACCATGAGGAATTTGAAGATGATGCAAACTAGAGTTTCATGACATTTTTTTTGTATATTCTAAATATATATATTTTAAAAAAATTAGAATTAGATTGCACCTCTTTTTTCATCTCCCTCAAAAACTAGTTTTTTTCAGAAAACAACATTTTTAAGGAGTGACGCTCACTGTATAATGCATAACTCTTTTATATGAAGGAAAAAATTCTAATTCTTTCAAATTTAGATTTTTAACTCCAATATCTAGTGCTTCCACTTGGTTAGATAGTATTTTACTGAATATTTTTTCCTTAATCAAGTTCCAAAGTCAAACCAATTACAATTCAGACATAGGTGGACCGTATAACGCATAACTTTTTTTGTATGTATCAAAATTAAATTTTTCTTTTTTTGTTGGATCAAGGACTTTAATATCTAGTGCACTCATATTTTTAAATTTTTTTTTTGATAATCTACTATTTTTCCACATGTGTAGAACAAAGAGCTTTATTTTCGGTGAAAAACTTACATTCACAAGAAATAAAAAATATATATATAAATTAAATTAAAATTAATTAAAATTATACATTTTTGGAAGCTTATAATAAGGACTACATACTTATAAAATTTTTTTTTAAATGAATTCATTTGATCCCCCAAAAGGTAAATCAAAAGTGGTTTTTTATCAGCATTTTGATAGGTGTAAAGGAGACTTCGTTATAGGTATGGTTTAAAACTAGAGGGGTTATATCCAAAGGGGCTTGAACTAAGGTGGTTTGATCAAACCATATTCAATTGGAATCCTTTAAATGGAAATTGGAAATTTTCAAGGCTTAAATCATTATATTTTCTAAAAATATGTGATTTCAGCAAAATTTAGGATCTCCCAAAAAGTGTAAACCACTATTGTGGCAGCACCACGTGAGGCTCGCCTGGCAGAGTTGTTGCACCTTGAAGAAAGAAGAGATGAAGCTTTAGAAAAAAAATTCAAGCATCAGGGTGTAGTTAAAAGATGGTTTGATAGGAGAGCCAAGGTAAAAGAATTTAGAATCTCTGACTTGGTTCTCTACTGGGATAAAGAACATGACTGAAAAGGGGAGCACGGTAAATTTGACAAACTTTGGCTTGGCCATCATCAAATTTTAGAAATCTTGGGAGATAATACTTTTCACTTGAAAACCCTCACTGGGGATGATATCCCACTACCTGTCAATGGGCAGTACTTGAAGCATTACTTCCAACCCTTAGTTGTTTACAACTCTTTTCCTATACATAGTTAGAGTAGGTTTCTTTTCTATTTTGGTTTTCTCTGCTTTGCTTTGGTTAGATTAGGTTTCATTTTCTGCTTTTTCTTTTGGTTAGTTTAGGTTTGCTTTTGGTTTGTTTTTTTTTTCTCTTCTCTTGTTTTGGGGGTTTTCTTGTTTTCTTTTGGGTGTGTTGCACCTGCATGACAATCATATTATTATCTAGGATTGTTCTGAATATTTCTTTTACAAACTTCAATCTTTTTTCCGGAGTCAGTTGGAAAAATTCCTTTATTTGGTGTCATATGTATTAAGTTAAATCTAGAATTTATTTGGGTCTTACATTTTACACAGATCTTTCAAAAATTCCAAGGTTGCAATGGGTTCCTATGAAGTCTGTTTAGGTGAAAAATCTTATATTATGGTTCAGCACCACTATGATTCCCATCCCTGAGTGTGACCTTCATTGATTCACAGGTTGAAAAAAAAGTGAAAAGAAAAGAAATATCAAAAAGAAGAAAAAGAGAAAATGTTGAAAATAAAAAGAACAAACTCAACTTATCAGGAGTATCCAAGTATCTCTACCAGGGCTATGGATGCTTGGCTAGCAGTAGATCTATGCTTGGGGGGAATCACAATGATAACCTCATTGGGGCTATGGATGTCTAACTGGAAGTGAGGCTCTATCGAGGTTTCTTTTGGAGTTTGAATCTTTATGTAGCCTCGTTAGACCAAATTTGATCCTCATTGTAACCAAGGAAAATAGGAATGAACACATATGCACACACTTTGAACCTATAACAATAATGGTTTGCTTATCCTTGAGTTTTGAAACTCTGCCAAATTGATGACCTAATGCAAGGACTGCAACCAAAGATTTTGGGTTCTTGATTCTGTTTTGTCACTGAAATGCTCTAGAGCATTTCCCCAGTGGAGTCGCCATTTATTGTGCAATTTTTTGCACACATGCCCCGCTAAAGTAGGGACCCTTTTTTCCTTTCATTTTTGGTATTTTGGCCCTTCAATTTTGAAGTATTTTCCTTCTTGGGCATGTGCTTGGATGTTTATCTTGCCTCCAATGATGATTCCTCTATGGTATTGATTGAAAACCTCAAGTTTTAGACAATTTTTGGGTTTTTCACCACTCTCAAGAAAATCCACTCCTGGCAGAATTCCCTAGTTTTCTTGAAAACCTGGTGGCAGTTGCTTTACACTGTGATCCAGAGATTTTGGTCCTTCACAAAATTCCATGGTGATCAGATTTCTGTAAATTTTTTCTCTTTGTCAGATTCCTAGGTTTTGGTTTGGCCTATCTTGTCGACTGCATTAATGCTTGATTGTACGATTTATGCAATAGGTATTAAATTGATTTTTGGGAGTTTTATGCCATTAAAATTTTATCACTTGCTTTCTATTGATCTGGAGTGCTTGATCCTGAGTGTTGGGCTAGATTTGGCATGTTGGATTTGTGAATTCTTGGATTTGGTGGTGATTTTCTTGGGTGTCATCATAATTTCTTTTGTTTGCTGGGGTGCTAGAGATTATTCTGTCATTACAGTAATCAAGCTTCACTTCATCAGTGGTATGTACACATTTCCTTGCTTTTGATTGTTGAATGTGAATGCTTCTTTAGCATTTTGGGTGTGTTTGAAGTTTGAATTCCTGCATGTTTGGGTGTTGAGCATCTTGAAGCTAGGGTTATTTGATTCTATTAGAGTGACGATCCCAAGTGAGTTTATGAACTTGTCTTTCAATTTCATCATGAGATAGCTTGCTTGTATAGGCCATAATGAACCTTCTGTAAACCTAGCAAATGAATAAGTTGATTCCAAGCTTGTCTTGTGCATTCATGGAAGAATTTTTAGGGTTTCATACCTAGGGCATCACCAATCCCTCTCGATTTACTTTAGGATAAGTTTTGAATACAAAGATGATCTGTACGAGGTTTAAATTGAGCTAGTTGTAA
Organism: Sequoia sempervirens; assembly: GCA_007258455.2. Lineage (NCBI taxonomy): Eukaryota > Viridiplantae > Streptophyta > Pinopsida > Cupressales > Cupressaceae > Sequoia > Sequoia sempervirens. The sequence goes on along the minus strand of VDFB02058242.1, from coordinate 296,667,692 downwards.
GCCTGAGATCCTAAAATTTTTGATCATTCAATCAATTTGAGTGAAGTCATGAGAAAACATTGACATCTAGAAATTCAAAGCCTTCGCGAAATTCCTTAACTTCTGAAATTCTCTGATTTTCTGTTTTCTTTTTATTTTCCCGAAATGTGCAGTAATTTGAAGTTATGCCTGCTACGCAGATTTTTGTTCCCTTTGGATTTTACAAAAATTTCCTTTGTTCCTTCATTTTCCTAGAATTCATAGACTATTATTGTTTTTGCGGATTTCTATCCTGGGCAGAATTCTCTAAAACTTTGCTAAAAATGAAGAATTGAGAGGTAGCATGATTTATTAACTGGTGATTATACATTGTATGATGAATTTGAGTTATTTAAAGATGTATCATGTTGTTTCTCAGTTAATGACAGTTTATTAAATGATTATTGGATGATTTTGTGTTTACTTCGCTAAAATCCACTTGGCTGGGAATTTTCTGAAATTCCTCTCTGGCTTGGATTTTGCAGGAGGGCTAAAACCCCGAACTTTGAGATGATTAATTTTTATGAGGTTTTAGAGAATTTTTCTTACCTTGGGACTTATATATAGGATGAATATGCCATTTTTGATTAATTAACTTGTGTTTCATTTGATCTTTATTATGGTTTCTTTGTAAAATGTAGGCAAAGTTGAGTAAGGAAGTGACAAGTGGAACCAAGGGTAGAGTGATGGATCCAAGTGCAGAGTGGTCTTCTATTTCTAAGGCAAAAAGAATCAAAATGGATATCAAGAGCATAATTCCTGAGAAGCTTACTTCCATTTGGTCAGAGGTAACTAATACAAATGTTGGATTGTGGGATTATGAAGAGTTCAAGACAAGAATGGTAGCACAGAACCTTCCTTTGCTAGCCAAAAGGACATTGGAATCAGGGTTGGCACATGTACCTGGATTCCCTCCTACAATACAGTGTTATGAGTTGTTGTGCAGAAAACACCATCAACAAGTTGCAGGTTAGATGCTCAATCCTCCACCCCACAACAAATCTTCAATAGGACTCCGCAAAATTTGGAGATCTCATAAGGAATGAATCTTGCTCTGATACCATTCTAGTGCAATCACGGTAGAAGGGTCCTCAAAGAGAAAAATTCAAACCATGTAGCAAGGGTAACACAATAGAAGCAAAAAAATATGGAGGCAAATGCAGATTCAAATATTCCCAATAAAAAAATTCTCAATTACATTCAATTACATTCAGCCAGCAACATCCAAGCTTATAGATTCGGCTTACGAGCCTGATATAACATGCTCATAAATACATCATTCTACCATGCTCCTATATGTGAGTTGAATATTATATATCATATTTTTCTTAATCTTATAGATCAAATTATTCTATTCTAATGATCTATTACAAGCTTTATATCACATCCATATGTCTAGAAACATATGTGTCAACCAAATACTGTTACAATCTCCAATGAAAGAAAATGTAATGTGTGCATGAATAGGTCGGCCTCAAATTTGAATTACTATTCAACAGGTGCATAGGATAAAGTGTGGACCTATAATGAAGGTTTGGGAAACTCCACAAAATAACTTTAAGCACACCGTGAAGATCCGCAAGTCACGGGAAAGCACCATAATGATCGAACTAGCCGAAATGCTTGAAATTATTCTAGTGTCAGTTCAAGAAATTGCCACTAAATCTAGAAGCGATAACTTGCCAAAAAAAGATCCAATCATGCTCAAATCTTGGAATAAGGAAAATGAACATGTCAATGATGTACAAAAATATCCATAGGGTCTGGTGAGCAAATATGACAAATCCACCAACATGAACTAAGCAAGAACAGAACAAGAACAAAAATTGAAAGAAAATATTTTTGGTTGATGTGGGATTTCCAAGAACCAAGGATGCTCCTGCATCACCTTTCGATGGAATTCACCAATCTGAAGGTGAGGAAATAACTAAGGAAGAAATCCAACATGCTCAAGAAGACCCAAATTTCCACAAATTCCTAGAAAATATTTTTGAAAAAGATGGGGAAAAATACTTTTTAATGCTAGTTAAATAAGGCGTCAAATTGCCTAATGACTTTGATGTTAATCAATTGAAAGCACCCCCTAAAAGAACTGAAATTTATCCACCAAACATAGATCCAATGGCTTCCTTAACTCATCAAATGAAAAATCTCCAACAATAGATTAAAGACATGTAAAGAGGAACCACAAAACGATACTTGATACAAGACGTCTACCTATATCCTTTTGACATGATTCCTTTTCCCAAACATTGTGAATTCCCAAAGTATGATAAATACAATGGTAAAACTAATCCAATAGATCATGTAATGGAATTTTAAACCATGAGTCTTGAATTTGCACATGAAGAGACTTAATGATATTTTTTCCATGCAACATAGGTGGACAATGCATGGAATGGTTCTCCAAACTTGCACCCAGTATTAAAACCTTTGAAGAATTGGTTAATAAATTCATCACCCAATACTTCTACTTCATCCGACATGAGATAACAATGAAAGACCTTTGCAATAAAAAACAAAAAAATGGTGAATCATTCCTTCTATTTTTACAAAGATGGAGAAGGTTGTTTGCAAGATATTCTCATCCCATACCGAAAAAAGAAAAGATGAAATTTTTTATTGACAACCTAAATGATGATATGAGTTATAGATTGGAATTACAATGTCCATCTACCTTTGAGAAAATGATTGAGAATGGAATTAAAATCCAAGAAGCTTTGGTTAAAAGAGGAGTCATAAAAATTTACAATGAAAACAACTCAGCAAGTTCCTCCAACAATTACAATAGTAGTGATAAACCAAAGTTTTGGCAAAGAAATAAGAATGTTGGTAACAATGACACTTCAGCTGAAACATAAAATGAAAAACTAGTATTTAACTTGATAGCAGCTGCCACCAAAACCAATTAAAATAACAATCCAACCAAAAATCAAAACAACAACCAAAATTCCAATCAAAACAATAATCCAAGCAATGTTGAAGCTAAACCACCACCATATCAAACATCCTCAAATCAAAGAAGATTCACACCTTTGGGACAATCATTAGAATCAATATTAAAGGAGCTTCTTGCAGCCAAGGTTATAACATTACCAGAGGCAAGAAATTGGGAACTACAAGTTAAACCTTCATGGTGGAATGATGCACATTATTATGACTTTCACAAAAGAAAAAAAGGACACAAAACCAATGACTACATGCAACTGAAACATTTGATACAAGACTTTATTGATAACAAGACCATATTTGTAGAAGGAACCCAAACAAACAATGATCATAGAGCATTCAAGAATCCCTTACCAAACTATGAAAATGTGTAATCTTCTTCATCAAACACCAAAGGAATAAACATGAACTATGTTTATGATTCTAACATTCTCCATATTGAAGTAGTGGAAGATCAAACCAAGGACATCAAAATCAAGGGCCAAAGAAATAGTATTACAGTTGAAACCCATCTTCAGGACATTCACACCAAATCACATCAAATTAATGACATCATACCAATAAATCTAATCACAAACATTGTTGCAAGTGATAATTAGATTAATGTCATTAAAATCTGAGAGAAACAAGATCATCAATCTGTCAGCGCAACCACAAGAGGGCAAGCTAAGGTAACATTTAAAGGGGTTGCTTCTTCTACATCCAAAGCAACTATTGCTGCCCCTACAACTCAATATAGCATAGTTGACCCACTACAAAAAATGTCAGATCAAATATTCATATTAGAACTCCTTAAGATCTCACCAACTCTCAAATAAATTCTAGAACAAGCTCTAGTAGCCACCATGGTATGAAATAATCTGGAATTTTCCCAATTTCAAGCTATGGTGGGACACTTGACTGCACCTCACTACCTATCATTTTCTAAACATGATGATGTATCAACCAACCATCCACATAACGATGCCCTCTACATTGAGGTTTTAATTCACAAAAATTGGGTCAAATGTGTTCTAATAGATGGTGGAGCTAGCCTAAATATTTGTACTTTGAAAATTATTCGTACACTTGGATATTCAGAAAATGCCATTGATGTCAAGAGAAAAATCACTATAAAAGCATATGATGATAAAGAGATCTTCCCAAGGACTAATTGTACTACCAATTCAAGTGGGACTGGTTGTAAAAGAAATAATTTTCCAAGTGTTAGACAAAGAGTTGACATACAATATACTCTTGGGATGTCCTTGGATTCATGAGATGCAAGAAGTACCATCAACATATCACCAGTTTTTGAAGTTCCCTTTCAATGGGAAAGAAGTCACTATTTCAGCCGATTCCAACAATCCACAATATTGCAACACACTCAAAACAACCCAAGATACTTTTGTGCCACATAGCAGGGAAGCTCCAACTCCTAGCTCATCAAACAATGAAAGACAAGTAAACTCCTTATCAAATCAGCTTGAGGAAAAGGTTCAATCAAAAGACAAAGGTATCAGTGACTCTACTTCATCAAATCAAGAAAGTCAACTCAATTCATTATCAAAATAATTTGAGAAAAAGATCCAGTTGAAAGAAAAAGGCTTGGGGGAATACTCAATTGACAAATCATTATGTGTTTCAAAGCTACTATCTTCTCCTAAGTCATATGGGAAGCCATCCACATCAAAAAAATAATCCTCACAACCAACCATGGTCTTTGAAGGAGAATTTGTAAAAGCAGGAACTTTAGTGGATGAATCAAAAGACAAGGATGTTTTGAATTGGTTGTACAAATATGAAGAAGCATCACAATCATGCACTTCCAATGTGAAAATAGAGAAATATGGAAAAGGAAAAAGGATCCTAGGAAAGATGGGATATGAGGGAAGTGGTCCTATTGGAAAAAGAAAAGAGGGAATTGTTTAACCAATATAGCCTATCATAACCAATCCAAAGGAAAAAATAGGGCTAGGATATAGAGAAGAATCAAAAGAAGAAACCAGGCAACAAGTTGTTGAAAGAATCCTTCAATTCAGAGATAGCTATGAAATGAATTCCAATGAGTATGAATGGGATTCCCTCTTTAAAGAGTCTTGTCATGATAAATAAATTTATGTGATACAAAGGTATGTACCAACACGTATGGAGGGACAAATCTTGAGTTCTAGACCACTTGAAATTAGATCACAATATATCAATGACTCAAGTGAAGATGATCAAACTTTGAGTGAGATAGATACTTCAGAAGAGAGTAACATCATAGTCCTCGATATTGCTACTGGACACTTTGACAAAATTGCCATCATGACACTTACCCCTTTTGACCTTATCCAATCTGACGATTCCTTTCCATTGGTACACCCCGAACTAATTGACTAGAACCAAACTAAGTTTCTTGACATACCTATCTTTCAAAATGATGATGACATTGTGAACTTCCTTTGCTCTTATGATCCCAAAACATGTTCCACCAATGAATCTCATAATAAAGCTTCAGACAAGGGGAGTGCCAAAACTCTCAACTCCAAAACAATGAATATCAAAAATCAATCTAATGATGAAAACCTCTCTAAGGCACCAAAATATGGGAGATTTGACACTCTTCCTGAGCACTACCATGAGAGATCTTTAGTATTGATTGATTCCACACAGTCGATCAATACTGGCACAACTAAAATGGTGAAGACTCCACATCTAGCAACATCCATGACAAAGGAAGAAAAACTAAACTTCACTAAGTTCTTTGAAGAGAAAAATAAACTTTTCTTGGTCATATGTTGATATGCTAGGGATAGATCTAGAACTTATAATGCATCATTTATCACTACCACCTGGAGTGAAACTAGTGAAACAAAAGTTGAGAAAAATGCATCCGCACATCATCCTGCTAGTGAAAGCTGAATTGAAGAAACTATTGGATGCAAGATTTATCTGACCTATTGATTATTGTGAATGGATCTCCAACATTGTACAAGTTTCAAAACCCAACCACAACATCAGGATATGTACAGATTTCAGAGATTTTAATAGGGCTTGCCCAAAAGATTACTTTCCCTTGCCTAACATTGACATAATTGTGGATCTGACAACCATTCATGAAATGTTATCATTTAAGGATAGATTTTCAAGTTACAACCAGATCAAAATAGCACTAGAGGATCAAGAAAAAATTCCCTTCACATGACCATGGGGTACTTTCTATTGGAACGACATGCCTTTTGGGTTGAAGAATGTTGGGGCTACTTATCAACATTCAATGAACACTATCTTGCATGAAATGATGCACACATTTATGGAAGACTATGTAGATGACTTATTCAAAAAAAATTACACTAGGGAAGAACATCTAGAAATTCTAGACAAAATATTCACCAGATTGGAGAAATTAAATGTAAGATTAAACCCAAAGAAATGTGTATTTGGTGTGATATCAGCTAAAATTTTGGGATATACTGTATCAACTAAAGGCATTGAGGTGGACCCTACAAAATTCAAAGCTATCATGGATATTCCTCCTAAAAATATTAGCCAACTTAGATCTTTATAGGGATGATTCAAGTCTATCAGGAGGTTCATTACACAACTGGAAAATAAAACTCATCCTTTCAATCACTTGCTATAGAAGAATGTGTCTTTCAAATGGGATGAAAAGTGTGAAGTATATTTTAATCAACTAAAACAATATTTGATGTCACCATTCATACTAGTACCACCAATTGAAGGAAAACCATTATTACTCTACATAGCAACAACAAAGGTATCTCTGGGCACTCTTTTGGCACATGAAGATTCTATGGGAAAGGAAAGGGCTATTTATTACATCAAAAAATTATTGAATGGCTATGAGATCAACTAAAAATTTATTGAAAAATCTTGTTTGGTGGTAGTATTTTCTACTCAACAACTAAGGCATTACATGCTAATTCACACCAACAAACTCATAGCTAAAATTGATCCATTGAAGTATTTACTCAGTAAAGCTACCCTAACAAGAAGACTATCCAAGTGTGTAATGATGTTGAGTGAGTTTGACATCTAGTATGGGGATAGGAAAGAAATCAAGGGTCAAGCCATAGCAGATCAACAAGTTGAAGCACCATTGCAGGATGATCATTCCATGAACATTGAGTTTCTATATGCTAATGTTCTAACAGTGTCAACACAATAGTGGATGCCATATTTTGATGGATCTTACATGCAACATGGATTAGGTGTGGGAATCTTATTTTTCATGCCTCAAGGACACACCATTCCAAAGTCCTAGAGGTTAATGTTTCCTTGTACTAACAAAATAGTTGAGTACGAAGCACTGATCATTGGTATTAAGACAGTATTAGAGTGGAAGATCGCAGAGCTGCAAGTCTATGGTGATTCCCAATTGGTCATAAATCAGGTGAATGATGACTACCAGAAGAAGGAAGAAAAATTTATGCCATATAAAATAATGGTTGATGAATTTAAAAAGTAATTTGATGAAATCAAATTTGAGTAGATTACAAGAGGGGATAACAAAGTTGTTGATGTTATGGATACCATTTATTCACTCGTACAGATACCTCAAAAATGAGCTTGTTATGAGTTCATGGTGGAACCAGTGTTTAACCCCACCTATGATAACGTTGAATCCCAACTCATATGCCATCTAGTTGAGGCTAAATCCTCAACCTATGGGAAGATCTAGACCTATCTGAAAGACAACACCCTACCACTAGATTTATCTTGAAACCAGAAATGAAACTTTATTTGAAAAGTAGCTTGAAATACCATGATAGCCGATGTAATTTACTGATGAGGTCTTGATGGTACTCTCCTTCGGTGTCTAGAACATAACAAAGCTAAAACTGCTTTATGCAAGGTTCATGAAGGTATCTATGGAACTCATTCAAGTGGACTAAATATCACTAAGTAACTCCTATGTTTGGGGTATTACTGACCAAATATGAAGGAGTCTTTTCAATTTGTCAAGAAGTGCAAAAAATGTCATGTTGTGCAATTTTTTGCACACATGCCCCACTAAAAGTAGGGACCCTCTTTTGATTTCATTCTTGGTGTCTTGGCCCTTTGATTTTGAGGATTTGGTTGTCTTGGAATGTGCATTAATGATTATTCTACTCATGAAAATCTCTCCTTTTGAGGAAGTACTTGGAAATCCTATGTTCTAGAGCTCATCTCGGGTTTTTCTTTGTTTTCGGGAAAATTCCATCTAGGTAGAATTCTCTAAACGCTTTGAAAACCTGACGAGGGTTGTTTTGTACTATTTTCAGAAATTTTGTGACTTTATGGAATTCCATCTGGTCCAAATTTTTTTGAAATTTCATCGTGCCTTCAAGTTCCCGAGCCTGTTGTCTTTTTGGAGCATTTATGGCTTCAATACGATCTTGCAGTGCATCTTTTATTGGATTTAATTATTATTTGTGATGGTCATTTTGTGTTATTTTCCTTGTTGATATTTGAGGAGTTGGGTTTTGAGTTTCTCTTGCTAGATTATGCATTTGAGATTGTAATTGGTTGTTGCAGTGGAACTTTCTGGTGATCACTTGCTTTTGCTTGAGCTTCAGGGTTTTGTTGACTATTGTTATTTCAATTTCTTTGACTTCATGGTATGTACATGTTTTCCTCCCTTTGATGAATGAATTGAATTTACTTCAGGGTTTGCGTGTGTCTATGCCTTGAGTCAGGATTTTGATGTGGTAAGAGTCTAGTAATGGGCTAGGGTTTCTGGTTTTGAGTTCAATGCTTTTCCTAGTGGCTCACATTAGTCTTCCTTCTGTATGCCTATGATCTAATTAAGGTTATCCATTGATATGCTTTATTCTTGATTTTATTTTGTGTCTTCCCCGTGTTGAGCTCTAGTTTGACCTAGAAATCTCTAACCTTCGATAAAATCATGTTTAGGGTGAAATGAAGCTTGTTATCCATTATTAAATCTGATAGTCACCCTCTCTTAGTTGGGTCATGGGATATTTCATGTGAGGAATAGTGGAAATGAACATGGAAAGTTAGGATTCAAGTTGTATTATCATGGCGATTTCCTAGGGTTTCCCTTGTTGAAATCATTCCTTAGTTTGATTGGATCTCATTTGGATGGGTTGGAAACATGGATTGTTCATCTTGTGCTTTGAATCAGTTGAATCTGGGGCTGAATCCCCAACTCCTTAATCATTTAATCAATCTAATCAAAATCTTGATGAAGTCAAAGATTTTGGGTTTTTGGGCACCTCATGGATTTCCTTCACCTTGGGATTTCCCTGGTTTTTCCATCGCTTTAGCGTTTCCCCAAAAATTTTCTTTAAAGATGAAAATTACGTTGGCTTCATGGAATTCCATTCCCTCAGGAATTTTTTGAAATTCCTTTGTCCCTTCATTTTCTCAGAGTTCGTAGATTAATTTTATTTTAGTAGATTTATATCCTAATCGGAATTCTTTGAAAATTTGCTAAAAATGAAAAATTAAGAGATAACATGGTCTATTAGCTGGTGATTATGCATTATATGATCAATTTGATTTATTTAAAGATTTTTCATGCTTTTCTTAGTTAATGATGGTCAATTAAATGATTATTGGAAGCATTTTGTGTTTATTTTGCTTAAATCCATCTGGCTGGGAATTTTTCAAAATTCCTCTCTGGCCTAAATTCTGTGAGAGGACTAAAACCCTGAACTTTGAAATGAGTAATTTGTATGAGGTTTTGGAAAAAAATTCTCATCATGGTACTTATATTGAAGATGAATCTATCATTTATAATCAATTAGCTTGAGTTTCATGTGATCTTTATTATTCTCTCTTTGTTGAATGCAGGCTTAATTGAGTCAAGCAGTTGTTGGTAGGTCCAAGGGTAGAGTAATGGATCCAAGTGTTGAAGCATCTGTTGTTTTTGAGGTAGAAAGAATCTAAATGGATATGAAGAGCAAAATCATAGAAAGCAAGCTGACTTCCATCTGGTCAGAGGTCATCGATACAAATGTTTGATTATGGGATTATGAAGAGTTTATGACAAAGATGGCAGCACAAAACCTCCACTTTCTAGCCACAAGGATATTGGAATCATGATTGGCACATGTAGTTGGATTCCCTCCTACAATGCAGTGTTATGAGTTGGTGCTCGAATGTGCTAGACACTATGACATGGGTACACAAAGGATAGTTGGTCCTTAAGGAAGAATTGTGGCAAATCTTAATCATGTGTCTATAGCCCAGACCTTTGACATGCCTAACATGTCTCATGTGGTGGGTTTTGATATGGATGTGGCAAATAAGTACTATGATGAAGATATTATCAAGTCTTAACAGGTCATCAATTCCTAGCTAGAGAAACCTAAGTCCCACTTTTCCAAGCTACCCAAGCAGCTATTTAGACCTAAATTTAAGAAGGAATACTATGATATTATCACCCTTCTCAATAGGGTGGTAGGATTGAAGAGTGCAAGAGTGTTTGAAAATTGGATGTTCCATGTCATTGTGAGGATGGAGCAGAATGTTGACTACCATTGGCTAGGCATTATAACTACCATGATTCATGAACAGATGTGTAATTTCCTATAGATGAAGATATTCACAATGACCTCCTACTTGGTTTATGTACTTGCAAGGTTCCATCCATACAAAGGACTAATTACAAGGGGTGTGTTTGGGAAGGATGTAATCTATGAGGTCTATCCACAACTACACCTGGGTAACTCAAGCTATAGGAGGGTGAATGATGCATTCACTATGTACATCACTATGCTATTGCAAGGCACAAAGCATGTTAGAATATTTGAAAATGCTAAGGAGTTCATCAAAAGGCATGGTGCTTGGTATATACAGTTTCCCACCTTTTCCTACATAGAGATAGATTGTTGTCAGAGGGCTCCATACAGACTTCCTAGGTATCCCACATAACACATTATACTTTTGGAGGTCACAAGGAAAATATGTGATTTTGATGCAATTGTAAAGAAGGATCAACATAAAACTAGATTTGGTGGTGATTTTCCTTTGAGGATAGGCAGTAGTGAGGCATGCCCCTAATTAATTTTTTGTATGCTTCTAAAGAAGAAATGAGTACTCTAGGTTTATCTTTCCATTCCAAGAGATATAGATTTGATAAGAATCGTGAAGTACAAAAGAAGGCTGGTAGGGAATATAGTCATAAGGATGATATAGAGGATTATTGGGACAATTGCAGTGGTGAATTTGAAATTAGAAGGAATAAGTTTTCTAGGATACCAGTGAACTTAGTTTGTCTATATAATGTGAATGCCATTCCATACTAGGTTGAGGATGATGGAGATTTGATTCAGGGCCATGACTATGAAGCTGTGAAGGATAAACCAATTGGAGAAATAGATTGGCTGGAGGAAGAGAAAATAGAATTAGAACAGATCATGACTCTAGTGATCAAGTATACTAAGTTGTGGCTCAAGCACAAGATGTGGGAACTGGAAAGTGAAGGTGTGCAATTCACCTATGATTTAATGGGAGACTTGGAGTCTCATTCCACTTATAAAGAATTAGCAAAACAAGATCCTCAGAGCAAGGCCAAGGTGAGCTCTCCTTTCAAGATAAAGATTAAAGATGTTTAGGAAAAGGAAGTACAAGAGGCAGAAAAGAAAAAAAATCCTATTGCAAAGAAAAGGAAAAACCTTTCAAGGACAAAGAAGTCATCAAAAGATGAAAATGAAAAGGAAGAAAAAGAGGCTAACACTTCTATTCCAAAGAGAAGAAGGATAGTGAGATTGTCATAGAAGGAGAAGGAAACCTCTAAGGCATGGGATGAAGTTGAAGCACCGATAATAAATGTGGAGAGTTTTGGGAGAAAGGACATAAGTATACATAAGAAGATCAAGAACTCCTTCTCCCAAGGATGGTGTGCCAAGGAAGGATGCTCCTTTAGTTACCCCTACTACAGAACAGCATGATAATATTCCTCCTTCCCATGAGGCTCGCAATGCACCAAGTAAACCAGGTGAATTTAAAGAGGCAGAGAGTCACCAAGATCCAGAAGAAGAATAATTTCAAGAAGGTGAGATCTATAGTGCTAAGGTAGAAATAGAGAAGGTGTTACAGTCCCCTCTAGTGAATGATGATGATTCACCTATAAGAAGTGAAGAAAATAAACCTCCTCAGAGAGAGGAAATTCCAGTTAGGACTCCTTCACTGGTATGTGAAGAAGAAGAGCATGATAAAGAAAAATAAGATAAAGTTGAGGAGATTCCTGAGAAACAAGATTTGAATGAAGATATACCCAAGGATCAACAGGATGAAGTTGGACAAAGTAATGCACAATCTGATTCTACTATTCTAGGTTGGTTGGACAAGGAATTAAAGAGTAAAAAAATTATTGTAGATGATACTCCTCCCAATTTGGATGAATTATTGGAAAATATAGGAAAGGGTTAAGCGAAGAAGAAAGCCAAGGTTATATCCAATATTGAGAGAGATGAAGCAAATAACAATGTGGTTCACATTGCTAATCCTGCTCCCAAAAAAAATAGGTATAATGTGATCGATAGTGACTATAGTGTGTAGACTATCAACCTAGGGCCTACTTTAATGGAATAGGAGATTGAAGAGCATGAAGGCTCTAGTGCTATAATCTTGGGTAGATTGAGGAAAAAAGTGCAGACCAAGCAAAAATTGAAGAAAGAAAATGATAAACTCAAGAGATATCTGCAAGATTTGATGAAACCCTTGAAATCTATCATCTCCTCTTCATTTGCTGCAAGTTTCCTGCCATAGGAAACAATAACTGGGTTGGAGAAAATGAAAACCAGTACACATGCTACAATTGGATAGTTATAGGGAATGAAAACTAAGGGAGATGATTCTATCAAGGATATCCTTTCAACTAGATGAGATACTATGAGATCCATAGATTGGTTAGAGAGTGTATTGGCTCAGGATAAGGAGGATGTAGATCTCATATTACAGAAGACCAAAACAATCATGGAATATACTGAGGACAAATTGGTAAGTGTTGGAATTCTTCCTTCATCCAGAGCTACATAACCTTAGCAGTGGTTTGATGTTTTTCAAATAAGGAAAAACGTTTTAAAGAAGGTATATAAGAAGAGGAAACAAATTAAGGACACCTTGACTAAGATCTACAGCAAATGCATTTCTTTCTTTGAGGTTATGACGGGGAGAAAAAGGTTTGTGCCAAAACATCTAAGCTTGGAGTAGTTGAGAAAATGGTGGCAAGATGTGTATTCTCCTGTCAGTGAAGACCTAGTCACTGAGCATTAGTTGGATGATGCAGCCACATACATTGTAGTAATGGATAAATATCAAACCCATGAGGGTGGATTGGAATAAAATTGTAAAACAATCAAGAGAAGATATTAAGTCCATTGAAAGGAGAATTAAGGTTTTAGCTATGCCACCTATAGCCAACTTGGACAGTATATTTTTGATGGTGCATGATAAGATGGAGTGTGCTAAGGACAAAGGGGGAAGTATTTAATCCAATACTTCATTGAAATTTGTGCTTCCCCATTATTTCTCTTCTCCTCCACATGCATTGCACCAAGCTATGTTGGAGATCCCAGGCTGATTTTGATGGAGTACATGCATTTAATGCATATTTTACTTTATTTTGAATTCCTCTTGGCCAACTTGTTTTGTGTCCATTTATTATTGTAAACCCTATTTGGGCTGACATATTTTAGGGGTTTCTATAAATCTGGCATTCTGCCTCATTTGTAAAGGATAGATAGTTTTATATTGGACCAAATTAAGAAGTATAGCAAGAGTTAGAGTTAGGAATTAGTATCATTTTTAAGCAAGTATTGTAACAGAAGACTAAAATTGTTGCTACTTTGGGTGATTTAATGCAAGTAAAGACATTGTGGTTTTGTGCCTCTCTTGTGTTGAATTTTATCTGGCATGGTTCTTGTGATTCTATCCTTTGAAATTACTTAAGTTTATTTGATATATGCTAGGTTAAACATTAGATGACTTGATGGTGTTTATGGTTTGATGCTTGAAGTGTTTGCAACAATCTCTAGTCCATACTTGTTGCAGCTAGTTGACTATTAGTTGCTTTGCAAAGTTAGCCTAGACTTTAAATTTACTGTGCTTAGTTCAATTGTGGATGTTCATTCATTTCGATTGTAATAGGGTTGTTTTGAATGAATGTTCATTATCTAAAAATATTTAATGCCTTAGAAGATTGCACTATTTTTGTAAGATTGCAGATTCATTTGGGTCAAGTAGGAATCAGTTTCTGAGGGATTGGTCCATTTCAAGTGTTTCATCATTTGCATTGTTAATCTTAAGATTGGTGTTAAATTTAGGAATCTCTTTAAAACCCTTATCTCTTTTCCTATTTGTTTTTTCATTAGGGATAGATTTAGGATTAAAAGTATCACCATATTGCAAAACTTGATAAGCTTTGAGATTCAGTATTTGCTTGTAGTAAGGTCCCTTTGTGATTACCAACATTTTTACATTATCACTGAGTTGTTTATGCATTGTCAAGACTTGAAATTAGAGGCTTTGGGCTTATCTCTTGAGGCTTTCTAATGGAGATTTACCTTTCAAGAGAGATAGGATACTTGTATCTTGTCTGAGTTGTTATTGTGCGAAAAACACCATCAATAGATTGGTGCTAGAAGGAGGGCTAGAATAAGCAAGCTTGATCTATTTATGTCTACCATCTCTCCTGAAAGATTTAGAATAATAACTAGATCTACTCCAGGGGAAGAATATTTTCAATAAGGACCAGATGAAGGGGAGAATCATTATCCACCCAACCACTTCCATCATCTCCTTCATCCTCATCTTCATCAAGTCCATCTTCATCTGATTCTGAAGTCATTCCTATTCCACAGCCCCAACAAGCCATAAATCAGCCATTACCACCTCCACCTCCACCAATGGATTTCCTTTCCAACAATCCATCTCCCTTGGACTTCAATAATTGCAATGTTATGTCCAAGAACCCATAACACTTTTTCTCCAAGTTCCATGTTAATGACCCCAATAGAACTGTTAAGGAACACATCAAGATCTTTCAGACTTGCCTTAAAGATAGAGGAATCAATCATGAGGATGTACCATGTAGGATCTTTCCTTATTCCTTAGGAGAAGATGTGTTCTACTGGTACAATCATTGGCCTACTAGGTCTATTTAGAATTGGACTGAATTAGAGTCTGCATTCCTACAGAAGTTTAGGATTCCCATTAGTCCCAATGAGATTTATCTTTAGTTCACCAATGTTAAGAGAGAAGTCCACGAGACCATAGGGTCCTTTAACAACAAGTTTCATCACACCTATACCTAATTGTAGGCCCCTGATGTTGTTGATGAGGCCACTTCTTTAGAAGTCTATTATGAGGGTGTTGACATTCTAACAACCATCTTCATGAAGTGGAGAAAAAACCCTCCTACTACCCTACTTGATGCATATGCAGAGGATATGAAGGTTAGCATTACTTGAAGACAACACTTATCTGGGCATTTACCATCACTTGGACCCACTACTCACCCTAGGAAGGTCCTAGCTCTCAATCAAGCTCTCACCAATCACACTCCTATCATGAACCTGATACCTCAGTTGCCTCTAGTTCCTCACCCAGGACCTCCTATAAGTCAAATTCTACCCGCAATCAACTATCCTTAGCAAAATGTAAATCAGCCTCTTCATCCATAGCCTCAGGCTAGTTTTCCCACTTATCTACAAAATTATGAAGTATTGAACAAGTCAGTGAATACTAGTACTGCAGTAGGATATCCCCAAAACAATGCAAACTAGCCTCCATATAGAAATCCTGACAAGGAGATATTGGATGAATTGATTGAACAAGTGAAAAAGTTGAACATGAAGGTAACTTATTTGAGAAATAAAAATATTCAGCTCCAGGTTGCTCAAAGAAGTATGCAGACCAATCATAATCTAGAAAATTGGGAAACTCAACAAGGACAACATTTTGATAAAGGACATCTAGAAAGAAAACATAATTATGACAGAGGAAAAAATTATGATAAAGGACAATCTTTAGGACAAAATATTTGATAGGGGGTAGGCCGGTGGACAAGGGTTTGAGAGGAGAAAACCACCTAGACAGAATAGAACTTGGAATACAAGGCCTAACAACGAAGGTGTCCCCACCCCATGGATCAGCTAGTCAATAAAGAAAAGCCTCCAAGAGGTGTATATTTAGCTAAAGTTGCTTTATCAGGATGGTTTAGGCTCCATAAAACAAGTCAGCATTCTAAATTAGACTATCCATAATTTAAGACAGTAGCCTCAATCTTTCAGTATGAGGTGGAGAATAATGCAGGTAGTCAAGAGATGGTGCCATCTACTCCCTATGATTAATCAATATTGGTGCTAAATCATGCTCCTTTTCCATAGAGCAAGGAGAATATTCCTGAATAAGAATCAAGCCAGCTTAAAGAAGAGGTGGATCAAGTGTGCAATGGAGATGAGATTACACAGTTGTTTGATGAAAATCTTGTGAATGACAATGGCCCCATGGATGAAGAAGTAGCTTATATTGAAGAGGTGCAAACATTCCAGTGACCTAATAAGAAATATGATTTGAGGGATCTGCCACATAGGCGTCTGCAGGTTGGAGGCCCCCTCACCACTTCTATTCCTCCAAACAACTTTACTAAACCTCCAGATCCCAATGCTAGCAATAATCCAACATATCCTCATGTGTCTAGCCAGTACTTATCTAAAGATCAAGGACCAATAGATTTGTCAAAATAGACTACTGAAACAAGCAAGGATAAAGTAGTGGAATACCCAAAAGAGGCTCCTACTGATTTGAGTGCAGAACAATTGGCCACATATGTTGTAGAAGAACTCAAGAAACTAAAGGTAAATCTCTCAGCATTTGAATTATTGAGAGTTCCAACTATCAGAAATGTAGTTTTAGGAGCTTACAATGCTATTTCAGTATCACAAGATAAATTAGTCAGTGATAGTGTCAATAAAGCATCCACTTCGCAAATAGTAAAAGGCCAGAATCATAAAACTCAAGTTGCTCAGGTTCATACTCCCTTAACTCTATTTAAGAGGAAAACGAACACTCCATTTCTGATCTCTATCTATATATTTGGTAAGAACTTGCATAATTGCTTGTTGGATTCAGGTGCTTCTACTAATGTAATTCCTTTTGGTGTCTGTAGAGCCTTAGGTATTAATCCTATTGAATGCCAAAAGAAAGTTACTCAACATGATAGAACTAAGGTTAATGTTGTAGGGGAATTGAACATGATTCATATGCAAGTTGCCTCTAACCCTAGAATTCAACAAGTTATTAATATATAGGTGGTAGATATACCTAATGCCTATGGTTTGATTTTGGGAAGAGACTTCACTAGGGCTCTAAATGGATATGTATCAATGACCACTCTCATATGTGGCTTCCCTAGAAGGGAGTAGCGAATCAGATTAGGATTGAAAGAGAGCCCAGGATGAAATATATGATTACAGAATATCAGAATACTTCCAATGAAATATTGATATCAGAGGTGAGTATGGGTAATTACATACTAGCATCCCATTTTTAGGAATCTAATGTGGAAGAAATCCTTATGCTACATACTACACCCATGGATCTCACAGCTAAATCTAGTGGTATTGGAGCCCTAGTGGAACCAGTTGATGATGATGTTCTTGAAGATCATCAACTCAACTTGCTAGATAATTTCTAGGAATTCATTTAGAAATGCATTGAAGTTCATATTCATTTGGGTAGGGAGATTAATTTTGGAGAATTACATTTTTCCTAATTGGTGTAGGGTTCACAATGCCTCCCACTCTAAATTGGGATGTTGCTTGTGCCAAACTACAATAGAACAAGTGCAGAAATGCATCAACCCTACTCCAGTAGTCAAAATCAATATTCAAAATATTCAAGAGGATCCTAAAGGGAAGAAAGTGATGCTTCCTGAAGAGCCCTCCAATAGTAACAGTACAAGAGATGCATCAAGGAAGTATGCAACTACTAGTTGTTGGACCCTAAGGTTTGATGGATCCAAATCAAAGCATGGTGTTGGGACAGGATTTGAGTTAATCAGTCCAAGATGTAAAAAATTATTTGCTTCTCATAGACTTAAATTTCATTATACTAATAATGTGGCAGAATATGAGGCTTTGATTCATGGGTTGCTCATGGAATTGAAGAAAAAGGTCAATATTTTGCAAGTTTTTGGGTATTCTAAGTTAGTGGTTAAGCAAGTCAGGAGGCAGTACTTGTGTCATGATAGGAGAATGACCAATTATAGGCATAGATTATGGGACCTTATTGAAGGATTTGATGCCTTCAACATTTAGTTGATACCATGTAATAAGAACCAAACAATAGATTCCCTTGCTCAGATAGCCAGTATGCTACAACCTTTGTCTCTTTCTGGATTGAAGAAATTTATAGTGGAATTGACCCTGATGCCTTTAGTACCTGACAATGTAACCAATTTCTAGGTATTTGAAGATGATAAGCATATTTTAGATTTTATCACAAGTTCAAATGTCTTTTCTTCTTAGATTATTGATGAAACTAAACCTCAAGAAGTAGAGATGGATTTAGAAGGGGTGATTAATTTGAAGACTAATACTATTCCCAGAGGAATGGTGCAGCTAGAAATGATTTTTGATCTAGATAAGATCAGAGATCAAGAAAAAGATGCTAAGAAGGAGTCCATTAGTGGACAATGTGAAACGTACAACATGGGAACTCAAGCTGATATCAAGAATGTATTCATTGGAAAAGTGTGTACTCCAAAGGAGAAAAAAAGAATTATTGATGCAATAAATACATACCAAGATTTGATAGCCTGGAGTTATTAAGACCTAAAGACATATGACACATCAATTATCACCCACACTATTCCTCTGAGGCCAGGAGTAAGGCCCTACAGGCAAAGGCAAAGGCCAATTAATGCTTTACTGGAGCCCATAATTCAAAAGGAAGTGTAGAAGCTACTGTCTTCCAGAATCATATTCCCAGTTAGACATTCAACCTGGGTTGCAAACCTAGTTCCTATGAAAAAGAAAAATGGTGAAATCAGAATGTGTGTGGATTTTAGAAACCTTAATAGAGCATCAAAAGAGGAAAATTATCTAGTACCTTCACAAGATAAAGTAATTTAGGTTGTCAATGGGTCTCAAATGATATCTTTTATTGATGGTTACTTTGGATACAATCAAGTTACAGTAGAGTATGAAGATAGGCATAAAAATTCTTTCACCACAAAGTGGGGTACTTTTGCTTATAGGAGGATGCCTTTTGGTTTGATCAATGTTGGAGCTACGTTCCAGAGAGCTATGGACATTGATTTTAAGGATATAATCATAAAATGCATAATTATTTATATGAATGATCTGACAGTCTTTTCTAAGAAGAGGGGTGATGACATAGCCAATTTATGTAGAGTGTTTTAGCGGTGTAGAGAATTTGGCATCTCTTAATCCAAAGAAGTGAATCTTTGGAGTCACTGAGGGAAAATTGTTGGGACATGTCATCTCTAAGAAAGGATTGCTATTGAACCTGAATGAGTGGAAGCCATACTTAAAATCTAGCCAATTGCTAGCAAGAAGGAGATGAAGTCATTCTTTGGAAAAATTAACTTTTTCAAGAAGTTTATCACAGGATTTGCAAAAATTGTCAAGCCATTGAATGCGATGTTGAAGCAAGAAGCTAAAGTTGAATGGAATGCAGAAGCTAAAGAGGCATTTGCAGAAATTAAAAGGAATATTGTCGAGGCCCTAGTTTTGGTGAGTCTTGATTATGCTAAGCCATTTTACATATATTCATTTGCTTCTAATCACTCCTATGCCGACATGTTGACCCAAAAGTCTAATCAAGGGAATGAGCACTGCATAGAATTTATGAGAGCACCATTGAAAGATGTAGAACTAAGGTAACCAAGTGTGGAGAAGCAAGCTTATGCCTTGGTTAGGGCCATGAAGAAATTTAGGCACTATATTCTTAGGAACAAGGTCTTTGCAATAGTTCTTGACCATGCGGTCAAGTTGTTGTTCATGCAAAATGAGTTGGGAGAATGTAGAGCTAAGTGGGTGACTATGTTGCAAGAGTATGATATTGAGATTCAAACAATGAAGTTGGTAAGAGGGTAAGGACTTATGAGAGAAATGGCAGAAATGGGCCTTGATCTGGCAGCCCAACATTATAATCTGGAAGATGTTTCTCCAGGGGACTAGTATGATGATATCATTCATTATCTCTTGAATAAATGGTGTCCTGATCATCTTAATGATGTAAAGAGAAGGGAATTGTGTTTGAAGAGTGACTATTTCATGCTGAAGGGAGCTATCTTATACAAAAAGAACCATGAAGGTGTCTACTTAAGATGTTTGGGGGAGCAAGAGGCTAACAGAGTCATGGAAAAATTTCATGATAGATATGGTACTGGCCATGGATCTGTACTGTCCACAACAAACCTAATTTTGAGGGCTAGTTAATATTGGCCCACATTGTTCAAAGACACACATGACCATGTCAGAACATGTCATGTATGTCAAATCATAGCAACAAGGGAGAAGTATGTAGCTCTTCCACTCCAACCAGTCTTTGAGGTAAAACCTTTCACATAGTGGGGGATGGACTTCATAGGTCCAATCAATCCACCTTCCTCTACAAGCCATAGGTATATTCTCATTGTTACTAATTATTTTACATGATGGACTAAGGCTCTTCCATGTAATTAATGTACTTTTGAAGTGGTAATCAATTTTATTGAATCAGGTATTATCAATCATTTTGGATGTCCTTTGTCTTTAGTTTGTGATAATGGTCATGCATTTGCTTCATTGAAATTTTCTAATTGGGCCTTTGATCATGGAATCGTAATAAAGTTTGCATCCAATTATTATCCACAAGGTAATGATTTGGCTGAGTCTTCCAATAAAATCCTCTTAACGGTCATCTATAAGCTATTAGAGAAGAATCCCAAGGATTGGCACACCCAACTTAGATTTGCTATATGGGAAGACTGTACAAGACAAAAGAATTCCTTAGGGACATCTCCTTACCACTTTATGTATGGCCTAGAACCTGTATTTACTATTCAATTGAAGACCCCCACTTTGCAATTCATAAATGAATATTATGATGAAGAAGACAGGTGTGAGGCTCGCCTGGTAGAGCTATTGCACTATGAAGAAAGAAGAGATGAAGCTTTAGAAAACTTTTCCAAGCATCAAGGCATAGTTAAAAGATGGTTTGATAGGAGAGCAAAGGTAAAATACTTTAGGATCTCTGACTTGGTTCTCCACTGGGATAAATCACATGACTGAAAAGGGGAGCATGAAAAATTTGATAAACTTTGGCTCGACCCTTATCAGATTTTAGAGATTTTGGGAGATAATGTTTTTCGCTTGAAAACCCTCACTGGGGAAGATATCCCACTGCCTGTCAATTGAAAATACTTCAAGCATTACTTCCAATATTGAGTTTTTTACAACCCTTTCCTTGTACATAGTTAGAATAGGTTTCCTTTCTATTTGGTTTGCTCTACTTTGCTTTGGTTAGAGTAGGTTTCTCTTTCTGCTTTACTTTTGGTTTGCTTATGTTTTGGTTAGTTTAGGTTTTCTTTTAGTTTGGTTTTGTTTGCTCCACTTTTGCTTTGGGGGTTTTCTTGTTTTCTATTGGGTGTGTTCCGCTTGCATGGAAATCATATTATTATCTGGGACTGTTCTGAATATTTCTCTTACAAACTTCAATCTTTTTTTTGGAGTCAGTTGGTGAAATTTGTCTATTTGGTGTCAGATGTATTAAGTTTTTCGAGTGGATAAGCCAGGGGATTGAGTTAAATTTGGAATGTATTGGGTCTTACATTTTTACACAGATCTTTTAAAATTCCAAGGTTGCAAGGGGTCCTTATGAAATCTGCTTAGGTTAAAAATCTTATATTCTGCTTCAGTGCCACTATGGTTCTTAGCCCTAAGTGTCAACTTCATTGTTCATAGGTTGAAATAAGAAAAAAAGTGAAAAGAAAAGAAATATCAAAAGGAAGAAAAAGATAGAATATTGAAAATCAAAAGAATGAATTCAACTTATCAGGGGTATCCAGGTATCTCTACCGAGGCTATAGATGTCTGGTTGGCAGTAGAGCTATGCTTGGGAGGACCATAACGATAACCTTGTTGGGGCTATGGATGCCTAGCTGGTAGTGAGGCTCTATCCAGGATGCTTTTGGAGTTAGAATATTTATGTAGCCTAATCAAACCAAATTTGATTCTTATTGCAACCAAGGAAAATAAAAAAGAATACATATGCACACACTTTGACCCTAGTACAAGAAAGGTCTGCTTGCCTCTGAGTTTTGAAACGCTGCCAAATTAATGACCTAATGCAAGGACTGAAACCAGAGATTCTAGGTTCTTGATTCCAGTTTGTCACTGAAATGCTCTGGAGAATTTCCCAGTAGGAGTCACCATTTGTTGTGCAGTTTTTCGCACACACGCCCCGTTGAAAGAAGGGACCCTCATTTGCTTTCATTCTTGGTGTCTTGGCCCTTTGATTTTGAGGATTTGGTTTTCTTGGCATGTCCATTAATGATTATTTTACTCATGAAAATCTCTCCTTTTGAGGAAGTACTTGGAAATCATGTGTTCTAGAGCTCATCTCACGTTTTTCTCTATTTTCAAGGAAATTCCAACTGGGTGGAATTCTTTGAACACTTTGAAAACCTGACGAGGGTTGTTTTGTACTATTTTTAGAAATTCTAGGACTTCATGGAATTCTGTCTGGTCCATATTTTTTTGAAATTCCACCGTGCCTTTGGGTTCCTAAGCTTGCTGTCTTTTCGGAGCATTTATGGCTTTAGTACGATCTTGCAGTGCGTCTTTTATTGGATTTAATTATGATTTGTGATGGGAATTTCATGTTATTTTCCTTGTTGAGATTTGAGGAGCTGGGTTTGGAGTTGCTCTTGCTGGATTATGCGTTTGAGATTGTAATCGGTTGTTGCAGTGGAACTTTCCGGTGATCGCTTTCTTTTGCTTGAGCTTCAGGGTTTTTTCAACTGCTGCTATTTCAGTTTCTTTGAATTCATGGTATGTACATGTTGTCCTCCCTTTGATGAATGAATTGAATTTACTTTAGGGTTTGTGTGTGTGTATGCCTTGAGTCAGGATTTTGACATGGTAGGAGTCTAGTAATGGGCTAGGCTTTATGGTTCCGAGTTTAATGGTTTTCCTAGTGGCTTGCATTACTCTTCCTTTTGCATGTCTATGATCCAATGAAGGTTATCCATTGCTATGTTTGATTCTTGATTTTATTATTTGTCTTCCCCATGTTGAGCTCTAGTTTGACCTAGAAATATTTTACCTTCGATAAAATCATGTTTGGGGTGAAACGAAGCTTGATATCCATTATTAAATCTGATAGTCACCCTCTCTTAGTTGGATCATGGGTGATTTCATGTGAGGAATACTGGAAATGAACATGGAAAGTTAGGATTCAAGTTGTATTATCATGGTGATTTCCTAGGGTTTCCCTTGTTGAAATCATTCCTTAGTTTGATTGGATCTCATTTGGATGGGTTGGAAACATGGATTGTTAATCTTGCGCTTTGAATTAGTTGAATCTAGGGATGAATCCACAACTCCTTAATTGTTTAATCAATCTGAGTGAAATCCTAACGAAGTCAAAGATTTTGTTTTTTTGGGAACCTCACGGATTTCCTTCACCTTGGGATTTCCCTGGTTTTTCCATCACTTTACCATTTCCCCAAAAATTTTCTTTAAAGATGAAAATTACATTGGCTTCATAGATTTCCATTCCCTTGGGAATTTTCCAAAATTCCTTTGTCCCTTCATTTTCCTAGAGTTTGTAGATTATTGTTATTTTCACAAATTTCTATCCTAAGTGGAATTCTCTGAAACTTTGCTAAAAATGAAAAATCAAGAGATAGCATGGTTTATTAGTTGGTGATTAGGAATTATATGATTGATTTGAGTTATTTAAAGATGTGTCATGATTTTATTAGTTAATGGTGGTGAATTAAATGATTATTGGAAGATTTTTGTGTTTATTTCGCTGAAATCCATCTTGCTAGGAATTTTCCAAAATTCCTCTCTGGCCTGAATTCCATGAGAGGACTAAAAGCCCGAACTTTGAAATGCGAAATTTTTATGAGGTTTTCAAAAAAAATTCTCATCATGGGACTTATATTGAAGATGAATCTATCATTTATGATCGATTAGCTTGATTTTCATGTGATATTTATTTTTCTCTCTTTGTTGAATGCAGGTTGAATCAAGTCAAGCGATCATTGGCAGGACCAAGGGCAGACTTCCATCTAGTCAGAAGTCACCGATATAAATATTGGATTGTGGGATTATGAAGAGTTTAATACAAGGATGGAAACACAGAACCTCTCTTTGCTGGCTAGAAGGATATTGGAATCAAGATTGGAACATGTAGCTAGATTCCCTCCTACAGTGCAGTGTTATGATTTGGAGCTCGAATGTGCCCTACACTATTATAGGGGTACACAAAGGATAGTTGGTCCTCAAGGAAGAATTATGGAAAATCTTAATCCTATGTCTATAGACTATACCTTTGACATGCCTAATAGGTCTCATGTGGTGGGTTTTGATATGGATGTGGCAAAAAAGTACTATGATGAAGATACTATCAAGTCCCAACAGGTCATCAATTATTGGCTAGAGAAACCTAAGTCCTACTTTTCCAAGCTACCCAAGCAACTATTCAGAGCTAAATTTAAGAAGGAATACTATGATGTTATCACCGTTCTCAGTAGGGTGGTAGGATTGAAGAGTGTAGGAGTGTTTGAAAATTGGATGTTCCATGTCATTGTGAGAATGGAGCAGAATGTTGACTACCATTGGCCAGGCATTATAAGTGCCATGATTCATGAACAAATGTGTAATTTCTTGTAGATGAAGACCTTCACAATGATCTCCTACTTGGTTTATGTGCTTGCAAGGTTCCATCCATACAAAGGACTAAGTACAAGGGGTGTGTTTGGGCAGGATGTAATCTATCAGGTCTATCCACAGCTACACCTAGGTAACTCAAGCTATAGGAGGGTGAATGATGCATTCACCATGTACATCACAAGGCTATTGTAAGGTGAAAAGCATGTTAGAATATCTAACAATGCTAAGGAGTTCATCAAAAGGTACAAGGATTGGTTTTTAAATTTTCCCACCTTTTCCTACATAAGGATAGATGGTTGTCAGAGGGCTCCATACAGACTTCCTAGGTATCCCACAAATCACATTATAATTTTGGAGGTCACAAGGCATATATGTGATTTTGATGCAATTGTAAAGAAGGATCAACATAAAACTAGATTTGGTTGTGATTTTCCTTTGAGGATAGGCAGTAGTGAGGCATGCCCCTCTATTAATTTTTCCTATGATTTTGAAGAAGAAATGAGTACTCTAGGTTTATCTTTCTATTCCAAGATATCTAGATTTGATAGGACTGGTGAAGCACAAAAGAAGGCTAGCAGGGAATATAGTCATAAGGATGATATAGAGGATTAGTGGGCCAATTGCAATGATGAATTTGAAATTAGAAGGAAGAAGTTTTCTAGGCTACCAGTGAACTTAGTCTGGCTATATAATGTGAAGGCCATTCCATAATAGGTTGAGGATGATGGAGATTTGATTCAATGCCATGACTATGAAGGATAAACCAATTGGAGAAATATATTGGTTGGAGGAAGAAAAAATAGAATTAGAATAGATCATGACTCCAGTGATCAAGTATACTAAGTTGTGGCTCAAGCACAAGATGTGGGAACTAGAAAGTGAAGGTGTGCAATGGACCTATGATTTAATGGGAGACTTGGAGTCTCATTCCACTTCTAAAGAATCTATAGAGCAAGATCCTAAGGGCAAGGCCAAGGTGAGCTCTACTTTCAGGATAAATATTAAAGACATTTAGGCGAAGGAAGTACAAGAGGAAAAAAATAAATAAATCCTATAGCAAAGAACAAGAAACACCTTTGAAGGAAAAAGAAGTCATCAAAAGATGAAGCTGAAAAGGAAGACAAAGAGGCTAATGCTTCTATTCTAAAGAAAAGAAGGATAGTGAGATTGTCACAGAAGGAGAAGGAAACCTCTAAGGTAGGGGATGAAGTTGAACCACTGGTAATAAATGTGCAGAGTTTGGGAGAAAGGACAAAAGTATACATAAGAAGATCAAGAACTCATCCCAAGGATGGTGTGCCAAGGAAGGATGCTCCTTTAGTTACCCCTACTGCAGAAAAATGTGATAATATTCCTCCTTCCCATGAGGCTCAAAATGCACCAAGTAAACCAGGTGAATTTAAAGAGGTAGAGAATCACCAAGATCCAGAAGAAGAAGAATTTCAAGAAGGTGAGCTCTACATTGTCGAGGCAGAAATAGAGAAGGTGTTACAATCCCCTCTGGTGACTTATGAGGATTCACCTGTAAGAAGTGAAGAAAATAAACCTCCTCAAAGAGAGGAAATTCTAGTTAGGACTCCTTCACTGGTATGTGAAGAAGAAGAGCATGATAAAGAAAAAGAAGATAAAGTTGAGGAAATTCCTGAGAAACAAGATTTGAATGAAGATATACCCAGGGATCAATAGGATGAAGTTGGACAAAGTAATGCACAATGTAATTCTACTATTCCAAGTTGGTTGTACAAGGAATTAAAGAGTAAACAAATTATTGTAGATGATACTCCTCCCAATTGGGATGGATTTTTTGAAACTATAGGAAAGAGTAAAGCAAAGAAGAAATCTAGGGTTATGTCCAAGATTGAGAGAGATGAAGAAAATAACAATGTGGTTCACATTGCTACTCCTGCTCCCAAAAAAAATAGGGATAATGTGACTGGTAGTGACTATAGTGTGTAGACTATCAACCTAGGGCCTACTTCCATGGAAGAAGAGATTAAAGAGTATGAAGGCTGTAGTGTTGTAATCTTGGGTAGATTGGGGAAAGAAGTGCAGACCAAGCAAGAAGTGAAGAAATAAAATGATAAACTCAAGAGATATCTGCATGATTTGATGAAACTCTTGCAATCTATCAGCTCCTCCTCATCTGCTACAAGTTTCCTGCCACAAGAAATAATAACCGAGTTGGAAAAAATGAAAACCACTACACATGCTACAACTGGCTAGATATAGGGAGTGCAAACTAAGGAAGATGATGATATCAAGGACATCGTGTCAACTGGAGGAGGTGCTATGAGGTCCATAGATTGGTTAAAGAGTATGTTGGGTCAGGATAAGGAGAATGTAGATCTCCTATTGTAAAAGACCAAAACCATCATGGAATATACTGAGGACAAATTGGTAAGTGACAAAATTCTTAGTTCATCCAGAGCTGCAAAACTTTGAATGATTTGAAGTTTTTAAAATAAGGAAAAAGGTTTTAAAGAAGGTATATAAGCAAAGGAAACAAATTGAGGACACCTTTACTAAGATCTACAACAAATTCATTTCTTTCTTTGACGTTATGACAGGGACAAAAAGGTTTGTGCCAAAACATCTGAGCTTGGAGAAGTTGAGAAAATGGTGGCGGGATGTGTATTCTCTAGTCACTGAAGACCCAATCACTGAACATTAGTTGGATGACATAGCCACATACATTGCAGTAATGGATAGATATCAAACCGTGAGGATGGATTGGGATAAAATTGTAAAACAATCAAGAGAAGATATTAAGTCCATTGAAAGGAGAATTAAGGTTTTAGATATGCCACCTATAGATGACTTGGACAGGATATTTTTGATGGTGCATGATAAGATGGATGTGCTAAGGACAAAGGGGGATGTAGTTAATGCAATGCTTCATTAAAATTTGTGCTTCCCCATTATTTCTCTTCTCCTCCACATGCATTGGACCAATCTATGTTGGAGATCCCAGACCGACCTGAATGGAGTACATGCATTTAATGCATATTTTACTTTATTTTGAATTCCTCTTGGCTAACTTGTTTTGTGGTCATTTTTTATTGTAAACCCTATTTGGGCCAACATATCTTAGGGGTTTCTATAAATCTGACATTCTGCCTGATTTGTAAAGGCTAGATAGTTTATATATTGGAGCAAATTAAGCAGTATAGCAAGAGTTAGAATTAGGAATTAGTATCATTTGAAGCAAGTGTTGTAACAAAAGACCAGAATTATTGCTACTTTGGGTGATTTAATGCAAGTAAAGACATTGTGATTTGGTGCCTCTCTTGTGTTGAATTTTATCTAGCATGGTTCCTATGATTCTATCCTTTGGAATTGCTTAATTTTATTTGATATATGCTAGGTTCAAGGTTAGATGACTTGATGGTGTTTATGGTTTTATGCTTGAAGTGTTTGTAGCAATCTCGAGTCCATACTTTTTGTATCTAGCTAACTATTAGTTGCTTTGCAAAGTTAGCCTGGACTTTAAATTTACTATGCTTAGTTCAATTGTGGATGTTCATTCATTTCAATTATAGTAGGGTTGTTTTGAATGAATTTGATCATCTGAAAATCTTTAATGCCTTATAATATTGCACTATTTCTATAAGATTGCATATTCATCTAGTTCAAGAAGGAATCAGTTTATGAGGGATTGGTCCATTTCAAGTGTTTCATCATTTGCATTATTAATATTAGGATTAGTGTTAAATTTAGGAATATATTTAAAACCCTTATCTCTTTTGCTATTTCTTTTGTCATTAGGGTTAGATTTAGGATTAAAAGTATCGCCATATTGCAAAACTTGATAAGCTTTGAGATTCAGTATTTGCTTGTAGTAAGGTCCCTTTGTGATTACCAACATTTTCACATTATCACTGATGTAATGCCCCGCCAAGCAACCCCAAAGGATAATAATATATCTAACATTTATGGCACCAATTTTTTTTTTAAAAGTACTAAAATACATCATAATAATCATATATCACATGAAATGAAACTAAACATGAACTACATATAACAAATCCCTCGAGTTTACACGACTGCATTACTTTTCACAACAACATTATTATATCACATGAAAGGTAAGTATACACCAGTAATCATTAAGATAACATGAACATGGACAATACATTAATCAAGGTTTACAATATTACAATGCCACTTCCCAACATGAATGGGGAAGATATAATAAAAAGGAATGGTACATTTGAAATGGAGTACAAAGCTGCAATACTGGATCCAACTCTGGTTCAGCTCAAGAGTCACTGCAAGGTACAATTTTGTACTTCACGATCAACAATTGGGGACCCAATGGGGTGCATAGCACATTCCACCCAACCACATGGGTTCGAAGACCCACTCCCCATGCTAAGAGATGACAAGAAAGGACCCTAATGATAACCATCATATAGAACAAGGATAAAGGACTTCACAACAAGATCCACAATAACATAAGGCAATCTCAACACAAGATATAACCAACACAAGATGTGTCCAACATAAGGAATAACCAATAAAGCATCAACATAACAATGTTAACATGTGCTTCCAGAGGCCCAAGAATAACATAGAGGGAAACAAAGCATACTTGGTTGTTAAAGGAAGAGTGTCATCGCAATGTTGCATGGGTTACCCTGGCGAATCTTCCTAGGCCCCGGCCCCCAACTTGGGTTACCCTGGTGACCTCTTATGAAACCTGGCCCCACATGCAATCCAATGCAAAATCGATTATCTTTCGTAAAGACAAGATAACGATCTTGCTATTCCAAGCCTTCTCGTCTCATTCCCAAGTCTGAACTAGCCCTTGAGTCCATGAGCGAGGCATAATTATCAAGTTAAATATTTTAGTCTACCCATTTCCTAATACACTAATTTAGTTTTCACTTATTAGACTAATTCCACATGAGTTACCCAGGAACCACTTTCTGTGCTGGCCCCCATGAAGAACCACTCCCCTACTAACAACATATCTCGAAAACTCAAATAGAAAGTCAACGTACTCAAGAAACGTAATCCAATAAAATAATTGCATCAAGTGAGGCATGCACCATCTCATGATAGGAATTCAAAGTAACAAAAACCACATTCAAATGCAAGGCTCAAAGCACATAAAAACAATCCAAGTGCAAGATCAACCATCATCAAAGTACTAGACAGAATCATAAAACCACCTACTTTTAGGTGAAACAACATTAAACTCAATAAATACACTGGGCTTGATATGGGTTACCCAAGGCGATCCACCTAGGTCATCGGCCCCCATACCAACCCTTGCAAAAATATAAAATAAAAATCATATCCCGTCTATTCTCTGGAAGACAACAAATTATCTACACAATGATTTCCATCAAGGTGACAACAATAGAACAAATAGTGAAAAACATCACATGAAATTCTTCAAACTCAATCAAGATTAACAAAATCCACCCACTTGTGAAATCGTGCATGGGAAAATGTGATAAATCAAACTTAAAGAATATCCATTTAAGTACCCCTTTCATCCCCAATTCCATTATCAAGCAACAATCGTTCACTTGTTTTCACACACAACTAGAAACCAAAAACATCAACATGGAATAAGTGATGAATTCACAATACAACCAATTAACATTTTGTAAAGTTCAACATCACATTCAATGTATCACTCAAGTCTAAATGGAACTGAAGTTTTAACAAGACTGATATTTCAAAAGAAACTCTCTACATATTTACTACCATACCCTTAATCTTCTTCTATATTGGTTAAATTTCGCAACAGTTCATATGACACCAAGGTTTAACTTATCGTTGATTTCTCAAGGTATAATCACATTATTTAATATAAACATTTAGTTTCAGAATCAAAGAAATGGTTCTCTTCTTACGTTTGAAATATGCAAGTAACTATCCTCTATTCAATTTTAAGCTAGGAGGTAATCCATTTTTTTGATTTCTTCTATACTTAACCTTTTTAAAACAAGGCTGAATCCTTTCCCCTATCTTAAAGTTATCACAATTGTCCTTACAACATTTCCCACACAAAATCTATGAAAAGAAATATCAATACATACTATTTCTATAGAAGGATTTTTATCCAACAAATGAAGTCATATATAACCATTACATTCAAAAAGATCCTTAACCCATTTACATATCTTAATCATTCAATAATTCACAAATAATTAAGAACACTTATAAATGTATTCATATATATAATGGTATATATATATATATATATATTCGTATAGATACATATAAACTGAGTTCAATATTCATATAATACAGATATTATTGTGGTACACAAACTTAGATAACCAAAGATTTGAATAATAATATAACATCTCCCATAATCAATACCATCTTGTCTTAAGCCTTATTGAATTAAAAACAAATGATTTCACTTCTTATCTCAGGTTGCATTGGATAGCAAAAAGATGACTAGTTGCCAACCTAAAGTCTATGTATCAATCTTTTAACATTAATGGTATCAATATAAATAGTAAACAATGACTAAAAATACTCAATGAATGGGATATATTACCCAACGTAGGCTTAAGAAACTCTCAAGTTAACGCTGCTGGAAGGTGCGATGCCATTTGACTCAGGTAGTTTATTTAAATTTTTATACCCTTCTATGTTCAAGTGCTACAAATACCATAGATAAGCATGTTATATAAGCCTTTAAACTTCCTATCATGACCAAGTGCCGCAGCAAAGACAGGTTAATAATGAAATCAAAGAGATTATTTAATTTACTACACCTTTACAAGTCTAAAAGTTGCAGTTGTTATAAGTTACCAAAGGTTTCAGGGAGGCTATTTAATTTTGTATAATACCTCAACTCTAAATGTTGTAACTGGGATAGGTTGCCAAGTATATTAGAAGGTGAATATAGGAGTTTGGATATACCGCCATCTACATGCATTTTATCTTTCTTTTTTTTAAATGTTGCAACTACGATAGATTGCCAGTAGAATCAAGCAGGTTATTTAAAACTTTAAACTTCCTAAAATGTTCAAGTGCAATGGCTAAGATAGGTTTTCAATGAAATCAGAGAGTTTATTTAAATATATACACCCTACCATGTTCAAGTGCGCCACTGTGATAGGTTGTAAATAGAATCAGAGAGCTAGATAAACCATGACATTACTTTAGTTTCAAATACTGCAGCTGCAATAAAATTCAAGGTTTCAAACTGTAGTCTTTCAAGATTCGACGCCTACCAAGATTCAAGGATACAAGGCACTTGACCATATGGTACAAATAAATAAAACCCTCAGACAATCTATAGCATTGAAAGAGGCTGAACTAGTAGAAGAAGCGATGCTAATTTCAATTGTGGGACAAGGAAAATGTGAATTCTTTATACTGTTAGTGTCACGGATACAAAAATTGGATTCAATAACTTTAGGTTCCAAAACACCTCAACTCGTGTTTCGAAGTGGGAACACACTATTGATCTAAGGTAAAACAAGAGTCTAAAATTATCGGAGAAGAACGCGATGGTGTAAACAAAAGACATCTTCAGTTTTCCAAATATCATGCGGATGAATACAAACAAGTAGATATTTTTACATAAGTTCCAGGGAGAGTGGATAACGCCCCATGAAAATCATGCATGTTGGTCTATGGAGAGGAAACGCCATTCTATTATGAATGACCTAGCCTATGAAACACCTAAACGGCTTCAAAGACCGTGGTATTCATATGCCAAATGGACATCGTTCCTCCGAAGATTGAAAGCCACTATAGTGGGGAAACTTTCAAATAGCATAACCCCCAGTGCCCTCCATAAAATGATAAAAGGATGGGTAGAGATTATATTTATCTACAAAGTAGGAATAAGAAACAGAAGAAATCTAGGTGCAAACCCACTACCGAGCTGAGATTTTGAAGAGTGTCTCATATATAAATTGGTTGACTGTACCTAATGTTCTGTAATTTCACAACAAGTAGCAGAAGATTTAGAGGTATAACTTAAATAAAGATTATATAATTTTTGCCAAGATTGCAGAATAGATGCTCAAAAGTCGCCACCAATTGGTACAAAATACAGAGCAACAATATATGAGGTATTTGAGTTTTTTTTTCAGCAATCAATAATCATCTTATATCCAACAGTTCTATCACACTTTAACATTCTCTAGACAAATAACTAAGGGAAAAAAAAAGTTGGAACCTAGTATAATTCATACTACTAGGCTGAAAAATGATGCTGGACTCAATCAAGCTACCACTCTAGATTCCTCCAAAGCTGAATCTACAAATTTTGCAGCTCCAATACTCGAATCTTATAACAAACTTGCGGAAGAGGGAAATTATTCATGACAAATTTTTCAAAAATAGTTTTCTGGCTTCCTCCCATCCCCTTTTCCGATTTCCACTAGCAGTGTTTTTTTCTTAAAAATAGGCTATCACCATTAAAGGAGGATCTCAACCTTTTTGCATGCCCTCACCATGCACCTACCTATCCTCTCCACTATGCTTTCATAACGAGAGTAAATGTTAAACATGCTCTTCATTGTAGTTATTGGCGTGTACCTATTTTCATTACATTAAATTGTAATAGATATTTTCCACTAACTGTTAGATACAAGAATCTTCAAAAATAAGTTACACTTATTGTTGCAAAGTGGTTGCAAATCCATTGCAACATATAACCTAAATTTATATCTTGTAGCAATGATAAGTCATTTCATTTGATTTATAAATTGTATTAAGATTTATTTATTATATGTTACCCTTCTTTTCTCTTCCTTTTATTATAATGTATTAAATAATCCAAACCTTGTTTATCAAACGTTTCCAATTTAAACAACCAAACACATAAGGTCAAATAATCTAAATCATGAGATGGAAAATCAGGGAGGGCACTACATCCTCCCCTCCTAGGCTTCACCTTACTCCTGGAAGTTGTGAAACAAAATAAAACATACTCATTGAATATACAAAATCACCTTAAACACTAACATCATGACAAAATCAAATAATGGAAAAATTCAACAAAACAATTGTCAAAACATGAAATCTATACTAAGAGGGTTACACGGTGGAGGTACTCATCCTTGTCAAGGATGATGATAAGGTTGGGGAAAATTTCTTGTCAAATCTATTTTTCCAGATTATTCCCATTGGGTTTCATGAGGCTCGCCCAGTCCTACTAGAGCAGGTGGAATCAAGGCTTACTACCTGCAATCCTGCATAAAAGTAAATTTTGTGTACAAGATATATATCAAATCAACCTAGTGTTAGAGGGAATCATCATGTCGTATGCCTCTCATGAATGAGTGATACATCATCCTTCTAACACTCTAAAATTAGTGATACATCATAAACATTCATCAATAATAATTACTAATCAGTTGCAACTATAGTATTAAATCCACATGTTAAACATAACCAATTAATTACCATCATCATCAAGATTCGAAGCCGACTACTTGAAAATCATAAAATAAGATGGAAACATAACACATTAGCACCAGTTATTCATGCTAATTCATTGCCAAAATACACATTTCTGGTTAAACTTCATCATTTAAACATCGTGTACTACATTCTATTCATTACTCAATGCAAAATCTCACAATATATGTGTCACAAGATCATAATTTATGGCCTTTTTAGAAACAAAAACATAATTATCACTTCAAAGCACACATAATTTCATATTTAACACACATTCATTGCATACACACTCAAATTCACTTCACACCACAGACACCACAAAGCAACTCAAGGGTATCACAAGAGTTCCAAAATGCATTTCTAGTAGGAAGGATATTAGTGCATTGCGCACTACACTGAGGGTCCTATCCATTCCACTGGATTTCTGCACCATTGGACCTACATCACCCAGAGACAAACTAGGGCAACCGAGTACACACTACACAAATAGACTGACACACCCTTATGAGTACGAGCAGCTAGGTCAACACAATTGGCTCATAGTGCCCCAATGTATTAACCTATGCTCTGATACCAAGTTGTAATGCCCCGCTAAGCAACCCTAAAGGATAATAATATATCTAACATTTATGGCACAATTTTTTTTTTTAAAAGTACTAACATACATCATAATAATCATATATCACACGAAATGAAACTAAACATGAACTACATATAACAAATCCCTTGGGTTTACATGACTACATTACTTTTCACAACAACATTATTATATCACATGAAAGGTAAGTATACACCAGTCATCATTAAGATAACATGAACATGGAAAATACATTAATCAAGGTTTACAATATTACAATGCTGCTTCCCAACATGAATGGGGAAGATACAATAAAATGGAATGGTACATTTGAAATGGAGTACAAAGCTGCAATACTGGATCCAACTCTGGTTCAGCTCAGAAGTCACTGCAAGGTACAATTTTTCATTTCACGATCGATGACTGGGGACCCAATGGGGTGCATAGCATGTTCCACCCAACCACATGGGTCCGAAGACCCACCCCCGGTGCTAAGAGATGACAAGAAAGGACCCCAATGATAACCATCATACAGAACAAGGATACAAGACTTCACAACAAGATCCACAATAACATAAGGCAATCTCAACACAAGATATAACCAACATAAGATGTGTCCAACATAAGGAATAAACAATTAAGCATCAACATACAAATGCCAACATGTGCTTCCAGAGGCCAAAGAATAACATAGAGGGAAACAAAGCATACTTGGTTGTTAAAGGAAGAGTGTCATTGCAATGTTGCATGGGTTACCCTGGTGACCTCTTACAAAACCCAGCCTCACATGCAATCCAATGCAGAATCGATTATCTTTCGTAAAGACAAGATAATTATCTTGCCATTCTAGGCCTTCTCGCCTCATTCCCAAGTCTGAACTAGCCCTTGAGTCCATGAGAGAGGCATAATTATCAAGTTAAATATTTTAGTCTACCCATTTCCTAATACACTAATTTAGTTTTCAATTATTAGACTAATTCCACATGAGTTACCCAGGCACCACTTTCTGTGTCAACCCCCATGAAGAACCACTCCCCTACTAACAACATATCTCAAAAACTCAAATAGAAAGTCAACCTGCTCAAGAAACGCAATCCAATAAAATAACTGCATCAAGTGAGGCATGCACCATCTCATCATAGGAATTCAAAGTAACAAAAACCACATTCAAATGCAAGGTTCAAAGCACATAAAAACAATCTAAGTGCAAGATCAACCATCATCAAAGTACTAGACAGAATCATAAAACCACCTGCTTTTAGGTGAAGCAACATTAAACTCAATAAATACACTGGGCTTCATATGGGTTACCCAAGTCGATCCTCCTAGGTCATCGGCCCCCATACCAACCCTTGCAAAAATATAAAATAAAAATCATATCCCCTCTATCCTCTGGAAGACAACAAATTATCTACGCAATGATTTCCATCAAGGTGACAACAATAGAACAAATAGTGAAAAACATCGCATCAAATTCTTCAAACTCAATCAAGATTAACAAAATCCACCCACTTGTATAATTGTGCATGGGAAAACGTGATAAATCAAACGTAAAGAATATCAATTTAAATACCCCTTTCATCTACAATTCCATTATCAAGCAACAATCATTCACTTGTTTTCACACACAACTAGAAACCAAAAACATCAACATGGAATAAGTGATGAATTCACAATACAACCAATTAACATTTTGTAAAGTTCAACATCACATTCAATGTATCACTCAAGTCTAAATGGAACTAAAGTCTTAACAAGACTGATATTTCAAAAGAAACTCTACATATTTACTACCATACCCTTAATCTTCTTCTATATTGTTTAAATTTAGCAACGGTTCATATGACACCAAGGTTTAACTTATCATTGATTTCTCAAGATATAAACACATTATTTAATATAACCATTTAGTTTCAGAATCAAAGAAATGGTTCTCTTCTTACATTTGAAATATGCAAGTAACTATCCTCTATTCAATTTTAAGCTAGGAGGTAATCCATTTTTTTGATTTCTTCTATACTTAACCTTTTTAAAGTAAGGCTAAATCCTTTCCCCTATCTTAAAGTTATCACAATTGTCCTTACAACATTTCCCACACAAAATCCATGAAAACAAATATCAATACATACTATTTCTATAGAAGGATTTTTATCCAACAAATGAAGTCATATTGTAACCATTACATTCAAATAGATCCCTAACCCATTTACATATCTTAATCATTCAATAATTCACAAATAATTAAGAACACTTATAAATGTATTCATATATATAATGGTATATATATATATAGATACATATAAACTGAGTTGAATATTCATATAATACAGATATTATTGTGGTACACAAACTTAGATAACCAAAGATTTTAATAATAATAGAACATCTCCCCTAATCAATACCATCTTGTCTTAAGCCTTATCGAATTAAAAACAAATGATTTCACTTCTTATCTCAGGTTGCATTGGTAGCAAAAAGATGACTAGTTGCCAACCTAAAGTCTATGTATCGATCTCTTAACATTAATGGTATCAATATAAATAGTAAACGATGACTAAAAATACTGAATGAATGGGATATATTACCCAACATAGGCTTAAGAAACTCTCAAGTGAATGATGTTGGAAGGTGCGATGCCATTTGACTCAGGTAGTTTATTTAAATTTTTATACCCTTCTATGTTCAAGTGCTACAACTACCATAGATAAGCATGTTATATAAGCCTTTAAACTTCCTATCATGACCAAGTGTCATAGCAGAGACAGGTTAATAATGAAATCAAATAGATTATTTAATTTACTACACCTTTACAAGTCTAAAAGTTTCAGTTATTATAAGTTACCAAAGGTTTTAGGGAGGCTATTTAATTTTGTACAATACCTCAACTGTAATGTTGTAATTGTGACAAGTTTCCAAGTATATTAGACCCTCAGACCATATGGTACAAATGAATAAAACCCTCAGAAAATCTATAGCATTGAAAGAGGCTGAATTGGCAGAAGAAGTGACGTGGCTAACACAGGAGAAATTTCAATTGTGGGACAAGGAAAATGTGAATTCTTTATACTGTTAGTGTCATGGATACAAAAATAGGATTCAATAACTTTAGGTTCCAAAACACATCAACTCATTTTTCGGAGTGGGAACACACTATTGATCTAAGGTAAAACAAGAGTCTAAAATTATCGAAGAAGAACGCAATGGTGTAAACAAAAGACATCTTCAATTTTCCAAATATCATGCGGATGAATACAAACAAGTAGATATTTTTACATAAGTTCTAGGGAGAGTGGATAATGCCCCATGCAAATTGTGCATGTTGTTCTGGGGAGAGGAAATGCCATTCTATTATGAATGACCCAGCCTATGAAACACCTGAACGACTTCAAATACCGTGGTATTCATACGCCAAATGGACGTCGTTCCTCCAAAGATTGAAAGAAACTATAGTGGGGAAAATTTTAAATAGTATAACCCCCAGCGCCCTCCATAAAATGATAAAAGGACGGGTAGAGATTATATTTATCTACAGAGTAGGAATAAGAAACAAAAGAAATCTAGGTGCAAACCTACTACCGAGCTGAGATTTTGAAGAGTATCTCATATATAAATTTGTTGACTGTACCTAATGTTCTGTAATTTTGCAACAAGTAGCAGAAGATTTAGAGGTATAGCTTAAATAAAGATTATATAATGTTTTCCAAGATTGTAGAATAGATGCTCAAAAGTCACCGCCAATTGGTACAAAATACAGAGCAACAATATATGAGGTATTTGAGTTTTTTTTTCAACAAACAATAATCATCTTATATCCAGCAGCTCTATCACACTTTAACATTCTCTGCACAAATAACTAAGGGAAAAAAAAAGGTTGGAACCTAGTATAATTCGTACTACTAGGCTAAAAAATGATGCTGGACTCAATCAAGCTACCGCTCCAGATTCCTCCAAAGCTAAATCTACAAATTTTGCAGCTCCAATACCCAAATCCTATAACAAACTTGCAGAAGAGGGAAATTATTCACATAAAAGTTTTCGAAAATAGTTTTTTGGCTTCCTCCCATCCCCTTTTCCGAGTTCGACTAGCAGTTTTTTTTTCTTAAAAATAGGCTATCACTGTTAGAGGAGGATCTCAACCTTTTTGCATGCCCTCACCATGCGCCTACCTATCCTCTCCACTATGCTTTCATAATGAGAGTAACTGTTAAACATGCTCTTCATTATAGTTATTGGCGTGTACCTATTTTCATTACATTAACTTGTAATAGATATTTTCCACTAACTATTAGATACAAGAATCTTCAAAAATAAGTTACACTTACTCTTGCAAAGTGGTTGCAAATCCATTGTAACATATAACCTAAATTTAGATCTTGTAGTAATGATAATTCATTTCATTTGATTTATAAATTGTATTACGATTTATTTATTATATTTTACCCTTCTTTTCTTTTCTTTTTATTATAATGTATTAAATAATCCAAACCTTGTTTATCAAACATTTCCAATTTAAACAACCAAACACATAAGGTCAAATAATCTAAATCATGAGATGGAAAATTGGGGAGGGCAATACAACTGAGTTGTTTATGCATTTTCAAGACCTAACATTAGAGACCTTGGGGTTATCTCTTGAGGCTTGCTAATAGAGATTTACCTTCTAAAAGATATATGATACTTGTATATTGTCTAATTTGTTGTGCGGAAAACACCATCAACATGTCAAATCCATGGAAACCTGATACACGCACCAATATAGGAATTGCAACAATTCACATTAACATGGCCTTTCTATCAGTGGGGACTAAATCTCATAGGGAAAATTCATCTATCATCTTCCAATGGACACAAATTCATCATCACAACCACAAATTATTTTACAAAATGGATATAATTTTTTCCCTTGACCACCATCATAGGAAAACAAATTGCATCCTTTATCCTAAATTACATCATCTATCGGTACAACATTCCTTAGTCTATCGTTACTGACAATGGTAGACCTTTCAAGAATCAAGACATCCAAGAACTTTTTGAAAGGTTTCATATCCAACATTGATTTTCAACACCATATTATCCTTAAGGAAATGGCTAGGCAGAGGCCTCAAATAAAACCATCCTGAAGATCCTGAAGAAAAATGTCAACGATGTTGGATGTGATTGACACATTCAACTGACCCTACTTTGTGGGCTTACAAAACTAGTATTTGTACCCCAACAAGAGCCACACCATACACTCTTGTATATAGATCAAAGGCCATTTTACCTATTTAGGTTGAGCTACCATCACTCCATGTGTCACTAAAGTGGATCAGTTTAGATGAAGATTATCGGGTGTCTAGGCTACAATAATTAGAACTATTCAATGAACGTCATCAACATGTAGTGGATCATTTGAAATCCTATCAACAAATGATGTCTAGAAGTCTACAATCACAGAGTAAAACCAAGAACATTTCAGGTTAGTGACTTTGTCCTGAAAGAAAATCCCTAAAATCAATAGGATTGAGAGAAGGGTAAATTTGAACAAAAATGGCTAGGTCCCTTTGTAGTCATATCAGTCTTCAGATCTGGAGCATATCAGTTGTCTACAATAGAAGGTGATTTGTTTGAAGAACCCATCAATATATTTCATCTCATGAACTTCTACACCTAGTTCATCCTATGCATCGTTAAAAATCCTAGAAAAATACAAAAAAACATCATAAAATATCCTTAAAAAAATGATCACCTTGATGAAAACCTGGCAACCAGGAATCTTGGTAATAACAAAAAAATCAAAAAATTGAAAAAGAAAAAAAAAACATAAAAAGTGAAAAATTTGAAAAAGTGCAATAAAAATAGTAGTGAAAACTTGGCAACAAATGCTATTTGTGATAGATTATATTTCCCATCTATTTGAGCATGCTGACTATTCACTTTCTCCTTAAGTCTACCTATCATCAGAAAATCCTCATCTACATATCTTATCATTGCTGTCGTGTCTCACCCTAGACTAGGGGAAAAATCCTAAACTCATTGGGGGCAATAAACTTTGAGCTTAAACAAACAAACAAACAGCAGTTAGACAATGTAGAAAACACATTGATCACAATGCAACTTAACATTGAACATCAATAACACATTCAAAAATGAACTATCCACATCAACCATCTAAATCAAATAGCCAAATCAAATCAATCAAAGAAAATTTAAATGGATGATGTTCGTATGAATCATGGATTTATCACTTTGGTGTGAATGTTCAATTGTTATAATTTTATTTTTTGTCACCATATCTCTAGAGCACCTCGATGATGTCATGAACTAGAGGAGTTGGGAAGGAGAATGAATTTATTTTTCTGTTGTTTATGAGTTGATCATTATTACTGTGCAAAATGTTGTGAGACGTGCTCTACAAATTATCACTAATGACATTCTGAATTTGCATAGGAACACGATTAAGTCTTATTTGTTTATGTAGGAAATGCTCAAGTCATCTCGATTCAATTATACCCAGATGCTTGTGTTAACTTGCAATATCAAAAATAATGGTAGTACTCAGATCATCATGGTCTAATTATACCATCAATGTTTGTACTCACTTTCAACATTTTAAAGGCTCAATAATGATAAAAAATCATGACAAATCGACTATTACGATGAAAAAAATTGCATATTAGATCTACATGGTTAAGTTAGATTGCATCCATATTAGTTTACATTTATATTTATGGGTTTTCCAAGGCTGGAACAATTTTACAATGATGATTATC
Source organism: Sequoia sempervirens (assembly GCA_007258455.2). Classification (NCBI taxonomy): domain Eukaryota; kingdom Viridiplantae; phylum Streptophyta; class Pinopsida; order Cupressales; family Cupressaceae; genus Sequoia; species Sequoia sempervirens. The sequence goes on along the minus strand of VDFB02058242.1, from coordinate 296,626,152 downwards.
TCGATTATTAATGGATTGAGTGTACTTTACATTAAAAAAAACATATCATTCTCATATAGTTGCATAATCATTTGCATACATTAGAAAGCATTATCATATGATATGTACATCATTGATCCATCCATGCATTACATCATAATATCCACATCAAAAAACACAAAAAGAAGTGCATTGCATCTTAATTGCATAATCAAAATAATTTCATAGAGTTGCATTAAGAAAATGTTTCATTAAGAAGATTGAAAGAGATATCTAGTAGAGTAAGATTTCCAAGATCAAAATCATTTCATATAGTTGCATTAAGAAAATGGTCCATTAAGAAGATTGAAAGACATATCCAGTAGAGTAATATTTCAAAGATCAAAATTATTTCATATAGTTGCATTAAGAAAATGGTCCATTAAGAAGATTGAAAGACATATCCAGTAGAGTAAGATTTCCAAGATCAAAATCATTTCATATAGTTGCATTAGGAAAATGGTCCATTAAGAAGATTGAAAGACATATCCAGTAGAGTAATATTTCCAAGAAGAAAATGTTGTTGAGGAATGTGACATGGTATAAAAGCATCATGCATAGGAGCATCCATACATCATCATCCATATATAATCTTATCATCATTGCATCCATAATAATTACATGAGTGTACATAAACATCACATATCATTTGCATAATTAAATCCATTTCACATAGCATAAAACATTATCCATAAAGCATATAGAATCATCATTCATACATCATCATATCATCATTGCATACACACATAATCATCATATAGAACATCACATAGAATATATAACAGAAATTAAATGCATCCGTCATAGAAATCCATCATAGTCAGCACATATAGACACATAGGTCAATCATCATCATTGATGCATATCATATATATCTCAAAATAATGTCAAGTGTACAAGGATATCCAAATATCGAGAGGTACATCATCAAAAATGGCAGTGAATCATCAATGTCTCAAATAAATAATTTTATACATGTCCAAAATACACCAAGAATCATATATCAGAGCTATGTCATGCTCCCCCCAAATGGTGTTGGCATCACTAGACCAGTGCCTCCCCCACCAAATAGACCTGCACCAAGATCTCTCAAAAGCGGCTACGTGACACCCCTGCTATTGGTCCTAGAATGACTCATGCCTAACCGAGACTGTGTGTAGCTCACTCGCTGCTCAAGAGGAATTGCCTCATGATATTTCTATTTGTAGTATTCAACCTCCTTAGCTAAATCCTGAATCTCTCTCAGATAATCAGTAGTAGAGGTACCTGCAACTACTCTCTGTAATCTATCCACTACTACCTCTACCTACTGACATTGTTGTATCGCAACATCCCTCTCTATCATTAGTGTAGTAATCTATCCCTAGGTCTATGTGAGTTGTGCCTATGTTTGCATCTGTACCTGGGCCTATATCTGCATCTGACCTTGTATCAGAACCAACTTCCCTTATAATGTCTATACCTGGGTCTGGAGGGTTGTTGTGAGGGAAATCAAATATGCACATGTTGTTGTGTTCTAGCTACTAGGGATCACTTCTTTTGAGGCACTCTGACATCTAATCCTATATGGGAACCTGCACCTCCATCTCCATCTTCACCATCATCTCCTCCACCTCCTTCATATCCTCCATCCCCATCTCCACCATCTCCCTCCTCCTCATCTCCACCACCCCTACCTCTCCTCCATCTAAGTACCCTCTCCTCATCATCCTCCAACGCTGGCACTAGCTCTTCAACACTAGAGATCCTAGGAAATTAATGTGTGTAAAAGTAATTTTTGTACTCATCTATCATGTAGCCCTCTACAATCTCTGGATGGTAGGCCCACATCAATGGTTGTAACCCGTGATACTCATCACAAGTTATATCATAGGATAGGGAGGGTCCCCACTATGTAGCATCTTGTTGTCTCTATACATATGTGGCCACTCCCTGAGGCGTCCCCTACACTCTGCCATACTGCCCAAGTACCCTCATCAACAAGAATCTCTCAAATGATGAATCGCATCCGTACAATTAGGTATCTAGTTATACATACGAAAGGAATCTCCAAATGATCCTTGGCCCACTACTCGTAGTCCAAGTAAGGCCACCATGTCACATAATCAAGGTCATCCAACATGCATCTCCAATACTCTAGTTTTCCTAGCTTATGCTAGACAACTGGGCCTGCATAACCATAAACATAGGGTTTTCCAATCAACCGATACCTATTTGCTACTAGACGTGTGACCGCTTTATTCTCCCATGCCCAAGTCTGTAATAGTGTCACTCTTTCAGATAGGTTAGTAGCTCTAAGATAAACTACCTGATGCAGATCATGATATAACTGTGTGAGCATGTAGGAACCCCAAGCATACTGAGTCCCATAAAGAATCATCTACTCCAATGTTCAACCCCAACTGATAGATAGTCCCTTTGACCTCTTGTAGGGACATAGAAATCCACCGATGAAACCCACAAGCACAGAAGGTAAAGGGGCATAGCTTTCATACATCTCCTTTTAGGGCATCTCATACCTAGTGATCTGATTGTCATTTAAGATCCTACATAATGCATGTATGTCACCCTTCTCGGCCTAATCATACACAACAATAGCACCCATCACTAGAATCCACATGATCATATACACATCCTCTAGCATCACAATCATCTCCCTGGTGGCTAGTTGAAAATTGCTATGGTCGCTATGCCACCACTTCGCTAGTGTAGTCAATAGTCATTGATTAATCCTAATTTGGGGCATGTAAATCAATGAAGATAACCCACACCTCTCAATGATATCCTGATAAACCTTCGACAGATGTGGAATCAACTCCCAAGTCCATGGGAAGCACTCCCAAGACTGAAGGTTGCCTAAATCACTCTCCTATCATCATATCACAATTAGCATATCAATCAATCAAATCAACATAATCAATCAAATTGACATATCAATCAATCAACATCAAGCAATCAATCATCTTATGAGCTCAAGTGAGATTTTGATCAAATCTCATGAGCATCTATTTTATCATTGATCCTCGCCTATAATGAGGTCAATCATCATCATCCTATTATTGAATCTCACCTATCATGAGATCAATCATCATCTAATCTATCAAAAACATCAAATGAATGGCTGACGCAATTGAACATCATCAAAATCAAGGAGAGAAAAAACCAAAATTCCTCGATTCTACTCTGGATGCACTAATATAGTGTTTCTATGCACCAAAAGCATAGATGTGCCAGTGAATTCTCTCGATGCATCATAACAACCCATCTATTTTCTATCTTATCCAATGCACTAGAGAATTTCATCAATGTGCTACAACATCTCATCAATGCGCTACAACATTTGATGCGCCACTTCTTTTAACAAATGCACTAAAACATTGGTCTAATGCACTAATTCCTTTGATGCGCTACTTCATTACCCTAATGTGCTAAATATTTACTCCTATGTGCTAGAAGGTCAATGCGCTACTAGAGTGCACCGATGTGCTACATCGGGCCATGGATGCGCTAAAACTATAACTCTATGCACTAAAACAATTATCCTATGCGCCACATCGAGAAAGCAAAATTTCAAAATTTAAAAACATAGGAAAATCATTTCAAAATTCATAAGGGAGTTTTTTGGGGTACGTACTGGAGGTCCATACGTTGTTGGGTGGTTGTGACATCGCACGTGCTCAAATCGGTGTGTGTGGTAGGGAATCACCATCTCGACAAACTTGCACAAGTTTGCTCAATCACTCTCAAATTTCACAATCAAAATGCACAAATGAAATTCAAAATTACCTTTTTAACCTTTTAAAGGCTAATTAAGTGGGATTTTTGGTGGGATTGATATATTTTTTTAACAAGGGCTTAATTCATCAATTCATCACTTGGCAGGTCCAATATCATTTTTTCGGAGATAAATCATTTTAGCATCATTGAAATTTGAAATCACCAAAAAATCATCAAAATTTCAAAAAAGTCAAAAAATCCTAAAAATTCAAAAATTCATCGATTTATCTCCCGAGGGGGCATATATCCATCATCACCTAAAAATCAGCGTCTGGGGCATCGATTTTTTTCTTTTTACTCGGCATCAACAACATTTTTTTCTTTGAAACAACATGTAAACAGACTACTTCAAAGAGGGGAAAAATGTATTCACCTAAAATCGGTCAAGACAATTAATTAATTAAATTCAAGTTATTTAATTAATTAACCCCTTTAATTCGTCTACTTATAAATAAATTCTAAATTTATTTATATAGTTCATACTTTTCTAATTCTACCATCTTAAACCACATTCTTCTAATTTTAATTAAATAAAAAAAATTCAATAGTTTGTTTTATTTAATTATTATCTTCTCACTAAATTTAAATTACCAATTTGAATTTAGGCACATGTCTCCAACTTTTCCTCTTACCACATCATCAAGTGTCACATGAATTTAAATATATCTAATTTTTAAATTAGAATTATCCTCAACCAATTCCAAAACAAACTTTGGAAACTTGGCTCTTTCACACATTTTATTCCCTCATACACTTGGCATGGTGTTCAAAGTCAAGGGAACATCCTCCATGATTCTATCTAAATTCTTCCATCTCCATTGTTCATCTCTCCAACTGAAATATTGACCATTGGTTGCTGCCACATCACAAGATTCCTTGGAAATCTTATAAATACAATCCCATCTTTGAGTAAAATTACTATGCAAAAATAACATTGGAGCATTTGGAGCATTTAGAGTTTGAGCATAGATTATTTAGGCATTTATCATTTAGAATTGTTTTATCATTCTAGTTTAGAATCATGGCTTAGTTTCATAGCTACATTGTAGTTATCATTTTAGTCTTTATACAACATTTACATCATAGAATTTAGCATCATTATCATAGTATAATCTCCATTTTATATAGTAGCATCATAATCCTAGCATCATATCATTTGTATATCAATCATGTAGCATTTTAGAAAACATCTCATTTCTTAGGTTGTCATCCAAATAGTCATAGTGCAATAGACAAATATGAGAGCACTAATCATTTAGAGGATCCTTGAGAATAGAGAACAATGGAACAATTTTAGAGAATTTGTTTTGTTTGCAATTAGATTAGTTTTATGATTCAAATCTCTAATGTAATACATTTCATTGCTTGTGTGACTTTGTTACTCATTTACTCATTTTACCTCACATAAAAGCCAATCGATTAAGGCACTTCTGAGAAGATAAATTGCATTGTACAACTTCATAAATGATGTATATAGGTTGGGTGTGGTGTGTTTCTATCTAGTGGTGTCTGCTTGCCTTGTCTGGGCAAGCTCCTAGGTTTATGTGCTTCTCCCTTAGTCTGCTTCACCCTAAGATTTTGGATTCTCACTATACCCATTGGGGCTATCTGTCCCCAAGCAGAGCCACTAATAGATCCTCTAATTTTTTTGCAAATTTTGAATACCTCTTGATCAGACCATGATTGTGAGCTTTGTGTTCAAGGCCAGGGTTAGGGTTTTGGTTTGTGAACCCTCTTTGTATAAAAATCTATCTTAAAACCCTTTGGGTGTTCTAATTTTATGTTGACTTGTTACAATTAGTCACTGGTAGCTTAATTCATTACTTGATCCCTTGAGTACATGTTATTAGTGACCCCCTTTTTTTTAGGGATGTTGGTCACCCTACGCACTTTCAGACATCAAAAAATTCCTAAATTTGGGACATTATTTTTTTTCAAATGACTCACATCTAAGTCATCTTCCCAAGGGTTAAATTATCATCAACATAACAATGGCCCCACCCTTAAAACTAAATTATTTTCACATGTAGGTTTAGGAACCATCGGGTCTCAGGGATTGATTTGAGCCATTCCCCACTAGCTCACTGGGTTAAGTTGCTCGCTTGTTAAAAGTTGCAAGGTTTGCGAGATAAGGATGTGTTTCCTAAAACAAATGATTGTGCCTGAGCTCCACTATTGACCCTCTTGTATGATGTCATAATTTGACACCAATGATTGATTGCTAGGAATAATCTCAACTGCACCCCATTCGCTTGCAAGGAGAAGGGGATGGCTTGTTAACAACCATGTGGTATGTGATCTTGTGACACATGGATTTTTCCACCCACCCAGAGCAAAAGGTGGGGCTTGTAAATGAGTGATGTGGCCCCCAACTTGGACACATATCATTTACCAAGGATTGGTGAGAGATGGCCTCATCAAATTCAAACCCGGTTGACTTGTTGTGTATCATTTGATTTGCCACCTCATCTGGGGATTGATGACCAACATTCAAAAACTTAGAAATGCACATGTGATAGCCATTTTTCTCTACAAGCAGTGAGAATTAATGATGTATGCTCTTTAGGGTTGATCAAATGGGTCCTAGTGCGTGTGAGGAATTAATTCCTTGCCATCATTATGAATGATACACAAATTTCCAAGTACCTAGGTAATTGACGATGATGAAATGGATGCCAGTGATTAATTGCTTGCTTCTACATGCGAGATCAAAATTGATGATCTAATATCATCAAAATTGAAAGATAAATATGGATTGAATGGTTGTCATTTTCACCATTACAATCAGGTGCTACAATTTTCTTATTTTATGTAGAGAGTGAAGAGTGTTCTAGTGTAAGTCTATGAAGTTTCCTAGTGGAGAAGATGAGCAAGCTAGTTTCTTCTAAGTCGCCAGTGAGAAGGTCCTTGAGGTTCAACATGCAAAAACCTCATGGCAATGTCCCAAAACATGAGCAAAATGTCCTTGAACAAATTCCAACTCTGAAGGAGAAGGGTAGAGAGAAGGCCCTTGGTGAGAAGTCCTCATTTGTCCCTACTAGATGCAACAATAGGTTGAGGAACCAAGGAATGACTATAGAGATGGTGGAGGCCAAAGGTAAGGAGCCCACATGGTTTGTACATGGAGTTCGAAGGAAAATAAGGTATGGCTGAGGTTCCTATGGAAGACATAACTCCCCAATTTCCTTCACTGATAACCCTTCAAACAGTGCAACTGAAACAAACTTAGGTTATTAGAGGTATCTTATGATGTTGAATCAACTGCTAGATCAGGGGATGGAAATAATATTGGTCCCACCAATATTGCTGAAAACTCCAAGTGGGTGTGATGGCTTTGTGCTTGGTAACGATAAAGATGAGGAGGGAGCAGAAGTCTCTTCCCCGCCTCCTGCAAGGACGCGCAGTGGGCATGTGTACCATGGCTCTAGTGTTGGTGCTAGTTATAGTTTTGGGTAATGAGAATGGTGTTTGGGTTTTTAATTTTTGTGGTGATGATAAAATTGTTGTGGTGGTTTCTCCTTCTCTTTGTGTATGTGACTGGTTTTTGTCTTCATGCTGACTTTGGATGATAGACATTAATATTATGAAGAATTTTTCTCTATGTGGTTATGGAATGTAGTGCTTAGTTAGTAGTTAAAGAATATTTTTGGTGGCATTGGCATTTTCGTTTCGTGATGGTTATACATTTTTGTTTCCCCTTGCTCAATAAATGATTGCATACAACTGTTCAAGGAATTTTTGAAATGAAATTTGAATTTGTGCTGAAATGAAATATCAGTGAAATGTAACTATAATGAAATTGATGCTTGTTGCTCCCTTAGCTTATAAAAGGGATTTCAAGGCTCATTACAGGGGGTTCAAAATTTTTGACTCCAGTATATGGTTCGGGTAGAAATTAGGTTTAGAAGGAATTCTAATGAATATCATAGTTGAATCATCTTGGTTTTGAATCTTACATGTAATGATCTTAAAGTAGTTTTATGCAAATTACTGATATCGAAACAAATCTTAACTCTGAAACATTTACTCTCTTGTTGTAAGTTCTACAATTCATAAATGAAAATATCAAGGGTATTGTCATTTATCTTCAAATGACAATTGAATGTGTGTCCTTATTTTTTTCTTTAACTCAAAGGGTTAATTAGATGCTTGAATAGGGTTACATATTTGTCAGAATTTTCAAAGGATTTGATAAGAAGTCATGTTTCAGGAATTGTGAGTTTTCAAATTGCAGGCATTGCAAAAATAGTCCATTATTATCAGAGTTAAGGAATTTATGTATTACCGGTTATTGCATGTTTGACTCAATTGCCCAATTGATGAGACACTGGTCTATTTGTTAGAAATTTTTACAATTGAAAGTGTTAATGATTTACCCCCCCATGGATTTTAAATGAGGATTTAATTCATTTAAAATATGCCAATCATGAAGCATGTATTTGAAATACTCCCTTGTTCCTTGTAAGTAAATGATTATTTACTTAAAGATCAGCCAAATCTTTAGTAGATTATGTTTATTTGCAAATTAGAGGAATTAATCTATGCATTGAAGTTTTCTCCATCAAATAAATAAAAAATGAACATAATTAGGAACACCCTTCTAGGTCCCATAGAGCCATAAGTGAAAGAGTAAAGATCTCAAAGTATTTTAATCGTTATGTTGGTCACTCATCTTAAGGGTTATTGATTATAGGATTTGGCTACTCTTTAGAGAATTCTAAGGGTGTACTGGAAAAACACCAACAATTAGAATCTTGAGGGGTGTTTTGTTAGAAACCAAGATCATACATACAAACCAAAAAATACCTTCCACAAGAGAAAAACAAAAGAAAGCAAAGAAATTTGCATTAAGATGTGCAAATGAATTGTATTCATAAATTAAGAAAATACAAGGCATGAATTGCTTTATAAAATCAATGTATGCATAACCCTAAAGGTTAAACCTAATGTTGACCTGAAATCAACTCAACTAAATAAAGATTACTTATTAATTAAGTAAAATAATTATTACCTAAGTAAAATTAATAAAGTGTAATTAAATAATTAATTACACCAACACCCCCCTTAAGTTCAACTTAGGGAGACTAAAAAATTATGCACCTAATGCTAGGATGAATGCATGAATGGGTCCCGGCTACAAGGCCATGTTAGGTACCCATGTAAAAATGCAATGAATGGGAAAGAGGAGAAAACCTAGTGGGACAAACCCCCCCTCAATGAGATGACCTACTGCAAAGAATCACTCAAAGAACACTGGTGGAGTAACGCTAGAATCCTGAATCTAGCAAGCAAGGAAAGATACCTATTGATGGTGTTTTCTGCATAGCAACAACTCAGATAGAATATGGAAATCCTATCTCTTGAAAGGTAAATCTCTATCAGCAAGCCTCAAGAGATAACCCCAAGGTCTCTAATGTTAGGTCTTAACAATGCATAAACAACTTAGATAATATGTGAAAATGCTAGTAATCACAAAGGGCCTTACAAATGAAGAATGTTGGAAGTGTACTTTCATTAGATGCAATGATATGGTGATGCTTTTAATCATAAAACTAACCTAGATTCAAAATAAACAACAAAAGAGGTAAGGGTTTCAGAGAGATTTCCAAGACTAAAACCTAAGATCAATCACAACAATAATGAATGTTGTAGATGGACAGATCCCTAATGAAACCAATTTCTATTTGATCAAGGACAAGCCTACAACTCCACATAAACAGTGCAATCTTCTAAGGAAACTAAATATTTTCAAAATTTGAACATTCATTCACATACCCAATAACTAGCACAATGTAAACAAGCATCCATAGTTGAGCTTAGCACAAAATAAGGCCTAGACTAACTTTACACAACAACTTACAATCAAAAAATCGCTAAAAGTATGAGCTGGAGATCGATCAACATCATTGAAATTTTACCATTATTGCAAAAGAACTGAAAACTAACATCTAATATTGAGAATTGAGAACAAGAAACCATAAACTATCAAAGATAAATACAAATTTTTCCAAATCAACAACTCATTTGCATTACTTCTCTAGTATTACATAACAATTTCAAGTCTCTCCTCTTCTATAGCTACTGACTTCTCTTACTTAGCCAATTTTGGCCTTTTATAGCCTTTAATCAACTATTCTAACCCCTAAATCTAACTCCTTACAAATGAGAAGGCACTAGCCTTTTATAGAAAATTACATTTTGAATTAAAGGTCAGGATTAAATCAATCCAATGGTTGCAATTGCACTTCTAGAAGCATCAAGCTAGTACATTTAATTTGGGAGCTCATGGTACATCATCATCCAATTACATAGAAGCAGTTACATCATGGAACAATGAGAAAAAAATATTATGCCAGCTTGTCATTAATGAAAATTTTGATTGGATGATGAAATTAGTTTCACATGTCTTCTAGAAACCCTTTCCAGTTGTAGACAGTTTGGGCACGAATTCTTATGCAAGCCCCTCTTTTAAAATTTGAATTGAACTCTTCCATATTTCCCTTTTGGCATGAATCCATATGCAAGTTCCCCTTTTAATATTTATTTAATCCTGAAAAACATATATCATCATTAGTAGCTCACATGTTAAAAATCCAATCCAAATCAAACTTGAATAAAATTTTGGCCTTTTAAAAAACTTACATTTTTTTATGGAAACTTTCCATTTTTGGAAATTTTTCCATTTTAATTTTTTCTCCATCTCAAAATATCATTTTGGAACATTTTAAAATTCAAGAAAATAATTCTATTTTGGAAAAATTGCATTTAGGAAACAATATTCATTTGGAATTGTTTTTCCATTTTGGAAAATTTTAGGATTTTGAGGGGGTCTTGGAAATTTCCAAAAATGGAAATTTTGGGGATTTCCATCAGGGACAAAAATACTCGAATTCCCTACAAAGTCAAAATCCCCTAAACCTCATAACCTTTTTTCTAGAAGGAATTTTCAAAAAATTTAAAAAGCAACTCTGCCTAATTTTTCGTCTTCTATCCATAGGTGGAAAAAAGAAAAATTTCCATTTTTGGAAAATTTTGGGATTTTCAGGGGGTCTTGGAAATTTCCAAAAATAGAAATTTTGAGGATTTCCTTCAAGGATGGAGATCCCTCAATTCCCTACAGGGTCAAAATCCCCTAAACTCCATAACTTTTTTTCTAGAATGAATTTTCAAAAAATTTAAAAAGCAACCCGACCTAATTTTTTGTCGTCTATCCACGGGTACAAAAAATATTTACATATAACATTGAAAATTAATTTAAAAATCCCTATTTTCAAATTCCAAGATAGGCGAATTTCTCCTAAAGCCTCAAAATATTGTTCTCATCAAACCTAGTCTAGACTTAATCCCAAAATAACCTCCCAAGAAGATCAAAACCAAAATTTGACCAAGCCAAGAGGCAGAGATGCAAAAGAAAAAAAAAGGGTCCCTGCCTTCGGTGGGGCGTGTGTGTGAAAATTGCACAACAATACCTCTATTTACAAGAAACCATATGAGAGTCACTGAACGACTCAGGTGGAATCATGATAATGTAACAACAGACCCAATGCCAAGGAACACTGAAAAACTCACAAACTGGAACAACCTTGGAATCTATAAAGCAACAGTAGATGAATAAATGATGTCTCCCATAAGAGGGAATGATATGATGAACAAATATGGAAGTTGTGTATCTTGATGTCAATGCCAAACTATGACTAAAACTGATCCATAGGAGCAAGTACCATGAAGATTCTAGAACATTAACCATAAAATGAATGGCCCTCAAACTAAGATGTGACCCGATGTGAATCTAATGTGATTTAAGATCATTAACCATAGGCTCTCAATCTAAGATGTGAATCGATGGGAACAAAACATGTGTCAAGCTATGAGCAAGATGTGGCCAAAAAAAACTACAAAATCTAGATACAACTCATGCAAGTTGTCATCAATATGAAGATGAGATAAAAGTGCATGCAATGCAACTACATTCTAATCAAATTATTATGTAAGAAGCCCCCCTAAGGGAACTTTATAGAAGTTCATTTATTACAATACCCCATGATTGTAAAAAGAGAACATGCAAAACATGCATAAATTAAAGAGAAAATGCAAACCTAGTGCATAGAAAAAAAAAAACATGCACAAACCAATGTTTATATCTACCTCCATGATTAAAATTGACCTCATATCCATGTAGAGGACTGAATCAGCTTTTTGGTGCTGCTTGAATCACGAAAAATGGATAACCGAGGCAAAAGATATGCCCTTCGAAGTGAAAACTACTTCATTTGAATTCAGAGGCTGAAAAAAGCATCAAAAAGGAAAAACCAATAAATCAAACATGCACCATTAGATAGTACCTAGAACCAGCATTTCAATGCCTATTTTTTTTCAAAAAATAGACACCATATGCAAAAGTTACACCCAATTCTGTGAAAGTGCTCCAAACAACCCAAGTAGACCCTCAATAAGCCCTGGGGGCTAAAAAAATAGCCCCTAGTCCTTTGCCCAACTAGGGGGTTGGGGAAAAGCCCTCAGTCACCAATGTGACTGTTGCTTATGCTGATGGGGTGCTCAAGGGTTGGGCACTTAGCGCTCGATCACGCAAATGACCGGCAACAGACGCAAAAGGGCCCGCGGGAGCTAGGATGACTGACGACCTTGGTGTGGTGCAGCTGGTCTGAGCGGCCAATGGGTAGCTGCCTAGTGGTTATTGGGTGGTGGCCTTGATTTATACTGGTAACACTTTTTAAAGCATTTTTTATAGTTTTTATAAAAAAAATTCCTTGCAATGTGTGTTGGGGAGGCCGACAACCTCCCTGGCAAAAAAAAATTGCCTCCCAAATCAACTGCTCCAAAATCAACCAAACGACAGGTGCTCCTAGGGTTTTTGGCCACTGCGAACATGATGGTGACCTCTGTTTGTTCCCAAAATGCCCCAAAAAATAGGCTAACCCTAGATCTTGCAAAAAAATCACCAAACTTGAAACCCTTGTTGATCTAACAAACGATGATGAAAATCAATGAAAAAAAAGCTACTACTGACTTTTTCCAACTCTTTGAATCCAATTGAGATGCCTGATCTGATCCAAAATTCTTGATAAATAAGCTCAAGGTATGAAACCCTCGAGGAACCCTGAATGTGCTCTATAAGGAATTTCTCCAAAAAACTAGGAAGGGGCTGCAAATCAAGGTTTTGATAGCATGTTAGAAACCAAGATCAGACATGCAAACTAGAAAATACGTTCCATGAGAGAAAAACAAAAAAAAGAAAAGCAATTTGCATTAAGATGTGGAAATGAATTGTATTTAGGAATTGAGAAAATAAAAGGGATGAATTTCTTTATAAAAGCAATGTATGCATAACCCTAAAGGTAAAAACTAATGTTGACCTAAAATCAGCTCAACTAAATAAATCTTACTTATTAAATAAGTAAACTAATTATTACCTAAGTAAACTTAATAAGGTGTAATTAATTAATTAATTACACCATGTTTATCTTTATAAAAAAAATTATTTTCTTCTTAGATGATTGATAGTTGTTTTGACTTATGCAACCAAATTGGCCATTAGGAGCTAATGAATTTGTACCTTCATTTTGGCTAACCAATATTTGGTAATCATGAAGATTCATACATAAATGTGTGAATGAGGGGTATTTCATAATTAATATATTATCTCTAATTTTAGGTTGTAAATTCCTAATGGACACTCTTTGAATGTGAGAATCTAGGAGATTATAGGAGATTTGTAAATAAAGAGCTTGGTATCATCCTATAAAATCAATCACTTTTTCCTTAGGTAATTGTTTGAAATGGATTAAATTAGTCAATTTAACTTGAGGTCCAATGTTAAAGGAACTCATTAATAAGTTGTGTAAAGGGACTAATTGATTATTTGGAAAGGAATAAAACCATTCCAAATCCATGTATTTTAATGATTTAGGAAATAGTTTAGCTAGGAGAGAATCTTTAAATATAAAATCATTACAAAAGGTGGTAAAGGCTAACACATGGTTGTTGGGATCTCCTTTGCTAGTATCACTTTTGAAGAGGGGTATCTCAACTTTTAATTTTATGGTTGTCTTTAAGATAGTGAATGAAAATGGACTACATGTGAGATACGTTGGAGGATTAGTATTGGATTGACTTCTACTCATATTTGAATTTTTTTTTGCAATGATGACATGTTTTGTAATAGTTGGTTTATGATAGGATCATTTTGTGACAATTTTTTAGAATGGGTAGAGTGTGGAGGACTATTGTTGATGATTGGAGGGTTATTTCTTTGCAATTTCATTAGAGGTGAAGAATATTGAGGTATTCTAGGTGAAGGGACAAAGCTATAATGATTCCCACAAGAAATCCCTAGACTAGAGTGGTGAAAGTAAGAGTACAAGTCATGGTTTTTGGAAAGGACACTTGTCTTACAATTTGATTTTGATCATTAGTGATGGATTGAGAATAACTATCTATTGTATGAATGTTTACATCTACTATGTGATCTAAGCTATGTAACACTTCTATCCCTTAGGAATCACTTATTAGATTCCTAAGGTCATGGAATTTTTTCTACAACTAAGGATTATGTGATTAGGTATTGTTGATAAAATTCTTGGTATTTTTCTATTTTTTAAAGTTTATCTTTAGGGACATGGGAAACATTAGCCTCCAATTCCACACCAATGTTAGGTTTCAAAGAATAGATACATAATGTAGTAGTAGGGAAGGAATAAAATATATACTATGTAGATGTAACTCCTTGAGTGAAAGAGTTATAAACTCAAGATTGATACTAGATGTGATTACAACATGGGAAGACTTTAGTCTAAAATTACATCTCATAGGGGAATTAGATATGAGACACTAGGTCATGAAGCTCGTAAATTTATTACTAGATTTAAAACATAAAAAAAACCTCATTAACATTTATATCTACATTATCCCTTAAACCATTATCCACCATTAAACAATTACATTGCATTAATAGAATGTAAACATGTAAAGTAGTAATGCAAACACATCAAACACATTAGAACACTAGATTTACATGTAAAACCCAAGAAGGGAAAAACCATGATGAGGATTAGCTCAAAAATATATGAATTGTAACACTGAATACAATAAGGCTCACTACCAAGGGCTCACATCGTAGAAATATAAATAAATACTCAATGAAAGTGGCTCACTTCCAAAGGACTCATTGTTTAGAAGAAATAAGAATAGAAGGAGTGACTCACTACCAATTTGAACTACTAACAATGTGTCTCTCATATGTTGAAGGTAAAATTTCAATGAAGAAAAAATAACTCATCAAAGAGACTAAAAATTAGATGCATTATACTCATTTCATTAGAAGGTCATAGGAATTAAGGCTCACACTCAAAACATTAAACTTGATCACATTCACATTTTCCACATCACACACACTACTCTTAATCCACACAAAAAATTTCCTTGCATTTATACCATCCACGACCTAAAATAATCTCAATTAGGTCAACCTTATGGAAATATATATACCTCAATCATGCAACATCAAATAGGTCAACACCAAACACTTACATAATATAAATAATTGAAGAAAAACCATTCCATTACTTAATTAGGAGTGAAAAGTACAAAAAAATGCTTCTCAACACTTCCTAAAATAATAATTATCCTTCATAATTAGCGCTACCATGCTAGGTTGGCCAGACCTACAATAACACTAACAAGTGACTAAAAACACACCTCTTAAGGTCCAAAAACATCTTGTGGACAACAAAAAATCATTCCAAAATATCCAGACGACATCTCAAAATATTCTAGCATCATTAGAATACTTTGTGCACTAATTGCAACCACTTGAAACTCAACAACACTTTAATTTTGTGCAACCAAACACACTAGCATAGACATTCAACACACTATACAACTTTATGGAAGAACTCATCACCTAAAATTTCAAGGGAAGGTAGACACTAACATTATAATAATTTTAGCAGATTTCCAACACAAGAAACTTTATTGCAAAGAAATGTGAAGCAATCTCATTTCACCCACACACCTTGTTTTATGAGACAAAATTATTATCGAACACATCTTCTACTATAGTATGACCCAAAACCTAAAACTCTAGATATAACACCTTTGAACACCTTTGATCATCATGTCCAAATTGGATGGGTATATCTTCAAGAATGAATAAATGTAGAGAAAAACACTAAAAAACATTTTGTCACACTAACCTCTCTTTTATTCCAATTTTCTCAAAAGCACTTGGAAACCAAATGAACTAGATTCATCATAGTATTAATAAAAACTCTACAACATGAAACACTTTCCAACTCCAATAATCTTCCAAGCCATAAGCAAGGCCAACAACTTCTACAACTATACTAGAGTAAGACATCAATGATAACACAAACATGTGTTGAAATCAATATAAATAATTGTAGACCCTGTTAGGGTTAGAGATGGCAGATATCTAACAATTAAATGCAGATTTAAATAATAAATAGAGAAACTAAAGCATACACAGAATAAATCATAACACAGAGAATTTAACGTGGTTCACCCAATCTGGGCTACATCCACCAAACCACAGCCATCCAATACTTTTATTATCCAGTGCAAAACCTATTACAATCTTGTGAATAATCGCATTTTTTTCATCATACTGTAACCCCATCCCAACCCCTTTTAACAAGCTTTTAGAAGCTTCCAGAATTATGGTTTTACAAAGTCAGTTTTCTTTCTTTTTTCAGAGATTTTTCCTTTTTTGTTGACAACGCGAAAAAAATGGCAAAAAAAAATTTCTCGGGGGCTGTGCCCCCAAACCCCTGCCCGGGGCCCGGCCCAGCCCCAGACCCTGGTGAGGATGGGGGGCCGGGGGGTACAGTATACCATGGGCTATACAGTATAGCATGATCAGTCGCCACATACCAACAATCTCCCACTTAGAGACTGATCAAGCTCCACACCATCACAACCTCCCACTTGGAGACTAATCCTGGACAACACTGCTACACTTACAGCTCCCACTAGAAATAAGGACCTTGGACCCTACTGCTTTGTTATACTTGAATTCAACCTTGAAGGCCAATGAAGCTGAAGAGGAGCTCAGCTTCTCCCTTAGCACCACCTTCGTAAACATATCTACTGGATTGACATTAGTATGCATCTTGGCCAGCTTGACTGTCCATCTTCTAACACCGATCGAATGAAATGATATCTCAATTGTATGTGTTTTGTTTTAGAATGCAAGGCAGAATTCTTTGCAAGATGTATAGCACTCTGGCCGTTTATAAACAAATAATTTCCAGCCTGTTGTTTGCCCAACTCATCTATGAAAATTTGCAGCCATATCATCTCCTTTGCCACCTTTGTTGTAGCAACATACTTTGCCTCTGTGGTGGATAAAGCAACCACCTTTTGCAATCAAGAAATCCAACTCACTGTTGTCCCACTAACTGTAAATACATAACCTGTGGTACTCTGCCTGGTATCTATATCCCCTACTAAATCTGAGTCAACATAGCCTTTTAAATCAGTATTAGAGCCCCCAAAACATAAACACTTATTTGATGTGCCTCTCTCAAATACCTGAGAATCCATTTTACTGCATTCCAATGCTCAACTACAGGATGACTCAAATACCTACTAACAACTCCTACGACATGTGCAATATCTAGTATAGTACATACCATGGCATACATTAAACTACCTACAACTGAAGCATATGGTACCTTAGACATTTTTTCTTCCTCCTCTTGTGTCTTTGGACACATATCCTTAGTCAATTTAACATGACTAGGCAAAGGTGTGCTGACAGCTTTTGCATTCTCCATATGAAATCTCTGCAACACCTTTTCAACATAATTAGCCTGAGATAAAAACAATTTTCTATTTTTCCTATCTCTACAAATTTTCATACCAAGGATTTTCTTTGCTACACCCAAATCCTTCATAGCAAAAAATTTTGCTAACTGTTGTTTTAGCTCACTTATGTGATCCATGTTAGACCCAGCTACAAGCATGTCATCAACATATAAGCATAAAATAATGTAGTTGTCATTATCCAACCTCTTAAAATAAACACAATGGTCAGAATTACACCTACTAGAGCCTTGCTTAGCCAAAAAACTGTCAAATTTCAAATACCATTGCCGAGGTGCTTGCTTCAAGCCATATAAACTTTTCTTCAATCTGTACACTATTTTCTCCTTACCTTTGACCTCAAGTCCTTGTGGCTGTTCCATATATATTTCCTCTTCCAAATTACCATGGAGAAAGGCTATTTTAACATCAAGCTATTCTAAATAAAAATCTTCAGCAGCCACAATACTTAAAACAATACGAATAGAAGTCATTTTAACAACAGGAGAAAAAATCTCATCAAAATCAATACCCTTTTTCTATGCAAATCTCTTTACAACTAATCTGGCTTTAAATCTTTTCTTACCTCCATCCTTCTCTTTCAACCTATAAATCCATTTGTTTGGTAAAGCCTTTTTACCTGCAGGCAACTTGCATAAATCCCAAGTCTGATTTTCCAGTAAGGAGTCCATTTCTTCTTCCATTCCATGCTCCCACTGAACCTTGGTATCCACTTGCATAGCTTCATCATAATATTCTGGTTCACCAGCATCAGTTAACAAAATAGTATACAAAGAGGGAGAGAATCTTTCTATATGACATCCCTGCTTCTCACAATTTTCTGATTTTCAAAATCCCAAAGCCTATAACCAAATTCATCAATGCCATATCCAACAAATACACATTTCTTTGATTTTGCATCAAGTTTGGTTCTATTTTTAGAATTACATGTGCAAATGCTTCACAACCGAAGGTTGTGAGAAAAGAATAACTCACCTTCTTACGCTTCCATGCTTCCTCTGGAATACCACAACCCAAAGGATTAGAGGGACCTCTATTGATTAAATAAACAACAGTGTTTACAATCTCTGCCCACATTTTTAAAGGCAACCCAGCATGCAATCTCATAGTCTGTGCATGCTCCATTATTGTTCTATTCATGTTCTTAGCCACTTCATTTTCTTGTGGAGTCCTTGGAACCATTTTCTTCCTACGAATACCATTGGAGGAATAATAATCTTCAAACTCTTTACTGCAATACTCACCACCATTATCAGATCTGAGACATTTTATCTTTTTACCCATCTCATTCTCAACCAAGCTTCTCCATTTTTAAAAGTTTCAAATACATTAGATTTATGCCTAAGAAAATAAATCCATACCTTCCTAGTTGCATCATCAATGAATGTAACATAATACAAAGAGCCACTGAGAGAAGATACCTGAGCTGGTCCCCATACATCTGTATGCACAAGCTCCAATTTCTCATCTTTCTTTTGCTTCCCATCCTTGAGAAAACTAACTCTCTTTTTTTTCCATACACACAACTTTCACAGAAATCCATATTAACACATTTTAGACCTGGTAAAACATTATTTGAATGAAGTACTTTCATACCTTTTGCACTCATATGCCCCAAGTCTATTATACCCACAGTCTTTGATTCAAAGTCCACGGCAATTTGTATGATCTTTTACTGTTGTTGCAGCAACTATTCTGAAGATTGACTCTTTTTAACAATTAAAGTAGAAGGAGCGATGTATGACTGTACAAAGATATAAGGTGCCTACTTTCACACCTTTTGCTACTAAGGCACCCTTTGTGACCTTCCAATTTTTATCACTAAATGTAACAACACAACCTTCATCATCTAGTTGCCACTGCTGAAATTAAATTTCTACTTAACTTTGGAACATGCCTTACCTCACGTAGTAGCCAATGATTCCCATTCTGTAACTTAATCTTGATTCTTCCCTTTCCAACAATCTGACGGGTTCGTTATCTCCTAAATAAACCAGCCCAAAATCCCCTTGGACATAATCAAGAAAATAACTTCTATGGGGGGTAGCATGAAATGAAGCCCCTGAATCTAATACCCAAGAATCATCAGCATTATCAAGGGAAAGAATCAAAGCATCCTCATCGGATTTATTATTTACCACATTTGCCTCTTTGCTTCCTTCCTTGTTGTCTCCATCTTTATTTTTTCGAGACCAGCAATCTTTCTTCAAATGACCTGGCTTACCACAGTACTAGCAATCCCTCTTCTCTCTAGATTGGGACCTTTTGTCCTTTGATTTTCCTCGTGACTTCCCATGATTTCCAGAATTGTTTCCTCTCTCCTTTGTTCTGCCCCTGCTTTCTACATTCAAAATATTGCCTGATGTGGATGTTCCACCTGAGCTTTTCCTACGAATTTCCTCGCTCAAAATAACACCAACAACATCATCAAACTTCAATGTATTTGAACCAGAAACAGAATTGTTAACAGCCATTACCAAGCTGTTCCAGCTTTCAGGCAATGAACACATAATCAAAAGAGCCCTAACTTCTTCATCAAAGTTTACTTTTAAAGAAGTTAATTGACTAGTGACCATTTTAAACTCATTCAAATGATCAGTAACTGACCCACCTTCTACCATTTTCATATTAAATAAATGCTTCATAAGAAATACCTTATTCAAAGTGGAAGGATTTTCATATAACTTCGCCAGGGTTTCCATCAACTCTTGAGTTTTCTTTGCTGCTGTAATATTAAACACCATCGTTTGTGCTAGGCACAAATGAATACTACCAAGAGCCTTTCTATCCAAGATCTCCCAGTCCTCATCTGACATTGCTGTGGGTTTCTTGGCTTTCCCTTCCAATGGCTGCCATAAATCCTTCTGATAGAGATATTCATCCATATGCATCTTCCATAACTGATAGTTCTATCCATTAAACTTCTCAACATTCTTACCCTCGTCTGCCATTGCTCCCACTCAACTGTGAGACTCCCACTCAACCGTGAGATCTTCCTACAGACGATAATCAAACACAACTTGTTCTGATACCACTTGTTAGGGTTAGAGATGGCAAATATCTAACAATTAAATGTAGATTTAAATAATAAACAGAGAAACTAAAACATACATAGAATAAATCATAACACAGAGAATTTAATGTGGTTCACCCAATCTGAGCTACATCCACCAAACCGTAGCCATCCAATACTTTTATTATCCAGTGCAAAACCTATTACAATCTTGCGAATAATCACATTTTTTTCATCATACTATAACCCCATCCCAACCCCTTTTAACAAGCTTTTAGAAGCTTCCAGAATTAGGGTTTTACGAAGTCGGTTTTCTTTCTTTTTTCGGAGATTTTTCCTTTTTCACTGACAACGCGAAAAAAATGGCAAAAAAATTTTTCTCGGGGTTGCGCCCCCAAACCCCTGCTTCTCGGGGGCTACTGCCCCCGAACCCTTGCCTAGGGCCCAGCCTGGCCCCGGACCCCGGTGAGGATGGGGGGCCTGCGGGTACAGTATACCATGGGATATACAGTATAGCATGATCAGTCACCACATACCAATAGACCCATCATCAATACTAGTAGAATTCCACCACTCTCTTCATACAAGGGGTTGAAATCAATGAAAATACCCAAAAAATTCACAAACAACTCAAGCTTCCAACATCTCCAAACTTCCAACAATCTCACCCTATATTATTAATAGCAAAACTAGCTTTATGAAAAACCATAAGCAAAAAAAGTAACCTACAATAATACTTCAATACGTAGTACTCCCCCTAACTAGGACAACTCTATTATTCATCCTCTCTCTTCATAGAATTCTTCCTCTACAAAACCTACAATATTTACATTCTAGATCACTCTCCTCCATTGCTCCTTAGACCATATTCACTTCTTAACTATGGTTTATAAACTCACCCTCTCCATGTTCTAATCTATCCTCTTATGATTTTTCAACAATTTTAACTCTCTCCCCCTTTTAAATCAATGGAAAAGGGTCATCAACTCTTCTATCTATCTTGCTCTGCCCCTGTGACAACATTCAAAGGAAAAAAAAACTGCATACACCAATAAGAAATTGCACTCACTCTTTACTACACTCCAACTATCAACCACTATTACTTACTCCTCCTGAGAGGTAGCTTTCAAAATTAGTCTAGGACCAAGTATGTATCTTTAAATTCTTCTCAAATAGATGCACATAGTATGAGATTCAAGTCTTTAGGAGATTGCAGAAATTAAAACAAAAGGAAATGGATGTGGCAACATATACTGAGGAGTTCCACAAGTTGACCATTAGGTCTAGACATATTGAGATTGAAAAGGAGAAAGTAGATAGATACTTTAATTATTTGAGATCATCCATTAAAGATGAGATAAGCTTCAACACTCCTAGGAAAATAGAGGTGTGCTTTCAAATGACCACTAAGGTTGAGGAGAAGATAAAGAGGAGGCAATAAAAAAAATCAAGGGGCAGAGGAAAGAGTTTCAGGGGAAGAGGAACCTCTAGTGGAAGAGTATCACAAAGAGGTCAAGGTGAACAAAGTTCAAATAGGGAATCAAGTGGTGAATCAAGGGGAAATTTTAGAGGAAGAAGGCCAAATGGTAGAGGCAAGTTCAATGGACAAAGAAGGGGGTCTAATACCTTCTCTAGAAGGTGTTATAACTGCAACCAATTCAGACATCTTGCATGGAAGTGCTTGGATAAACCAAGTGCTAGTTCTCATAATGGATAGAGGAGGACTCAATTAGTTCAAAGGAGGATGAAGAAAGTGTGAATTCACCTTTCCTTCATGCTGCACCAGAGGTAGGAGAGTCTCTAATGATTGTGAGAACACTAATCAAGGTTCCAAACATCAAGGACCCCCTCAAAGAAAATATTTGTTATGAACATGTAAATCTAAGGGAAAGGTATAAAAAGTCATAGTTGATTCTAGTTCAATAGGTAACCTAGTTCCATTAGAGATGGTAGAAAAACTTAAAATGAAAAGGATCCCTCACCCAACACCCTATAAGATCTCATGGCTCAATAAGGGGTAGCAATTGCTTGCAAATGAGTAGCTTTGGGTGGAGTTTAGCATAGGTCCTTACAAAGATAAAATCCTTTTTTGATATTGTTCTAATGGATGTGTGCCACTTACTTCTTGGAAGGCCTTGTAAATTTGACCGTAAGTCCAAGCATGATGGGCATAAGAATGTGTATCTAATTGAGAAGGATGGAGTGTGATAAACTCTTTCACCTCTACAAGAAGATGAAGGTGTTGTTCATTAGGGACCTAGTGTGATGGTAGTCAAGGAGGAGTTTTTCAAAGGTCTAGAGGAGGAAGAAATTGGTTATGACATTGTTGGAAAGCCTTTCTCTAATGCTGCAACAGATAAATAATAGATACTAGAGGAGGTGAAGGCCTTGTTAGACAAGTATGAAGACATAGGGGTGAAGGAATTACCAGGATCACTACCTTCTATTAGAGATGTGATTCATCATATTGACCTCATATCGGGTGCAAGTTTTCCAAACAAGGCAACATACAAGATGACACCTCAACAAAATGAGGAGATTGAAAAATAGATTCAAAATTTGTTGGACAAGGGGTTTATAAGGGAGATCTTAATACCTTGTGTTGTGCCTAATGTATTGGAAACTAAAAAGGATGGTGATTGGAGGCATTGTATAGAATCAAGAGTAATAGATAAGATCACTATTAGGTATAGGTTTTGTATACCCTAGATGGAGGATTTAATGGACATTCTGGCTGGACCAAGGTACTCTTCAAAGATTGATCTCAAAATTGGATATCATCAAATCAAAATAAGGGAAGGAGATGAGTGGTAGATCACCTTTAATACCAATGAAGTCTTATATGAATGGCTAGTGATGACATTTAGGTTATCAAATGCTCCAAGTACATTCATGAGGTTGATGAATGAGGTCTTGAAGTATTTCATTAGAAAATTTGTGGTGGTATACTTGGATGACATCCTTTTATATAGTAAGACAAAATAAGATCACTTAGAACATCTTGATAAGGTCTTGAATAGACTCAATGAGGAGAAGTTAATGATCAATCTCAAGAAGTGTGAGTTTATGAAGAGGGAACTTGTCTACCTTCTATTTGTGATTTTAGAGGGGACATTGAGGATGGATCCCACAAAGGTAGAAGCCATACTTAGTTGTCCAACACCTACATCAGTTGAAGAGGTCAGGAACTTCCATGGGTTAGCTAGTTTCTATTGAAAGCTCATAAAGAACTTTAGTCACATATGTGCACCAATGATTGACACCATTAAGGGTGAGAAGAAGAATAAGTTTTATTGGACTGTAGAGGAAAATAAAAGTTTTGAATACTTGAAGTAAAGAGTGGCAAAAATTCCTATTCTCACACTCACTGATTTTGGCAAATTTTTCAATGTGGAATGTGATGCAAGCAGGTCTACAATAGGTGCAGTTTTGAGCCAAGATGGGAAATTGGTTTCCTTTTTTAGTGTGAAATTAAATGATGGCAAGAAGAATTATTCCACATATGATCTTGAAATTTATTACATAGTACAATATCTCAAGAAATGGAGACATTGTCTCTTACCAAAGGGGTTTGTTGTAAATACAAATAATCATGCATTGAGATTCTTGAATACCAAGACAAGTTAAATCATAGGCACATGAAGTGGATGGAGTATTTGTAGGCCTATACATTTACAATCAAGCATAATAAAGGACAATAAAAGAAGGTTGTTGATGCCTTGAGGAGGAGGTATATGATGGTGCAAGAGATACAACTCCAATGCATTGGGATAGATTCACTAAAAGGTATGTATGAGCATGATGATGACTTTAAATATGTATATGTTGTTTGCACTCAGTTTCAAAATAGTTTTCACAGTGAGTCTTAATATTTTGTATTGCAAAATGGTTTGTTATTCAAAAGGGCTTAGTTGTGTGTGCCTATGTTTTCCATGAGGGAAAATTTAATAAGGGAGAAACATTCTAGTAGTTAGAGTGGGAATTTTGGGTTTGACAAAACTTTGGAGCAGGTTAAGAGGTTGTATCACTAGCCAAGGATGCATGTTGTTGTCAAGAAGTTTGTAGAAGATTGTGGAATATTTCAAAGAGCTAAAGGATCAACCTCCAATGTAGGTTTATACCAACCTTTACCTTTTCCTAACTGTCCATGGGAGTTAATAAGCATGGACTTTGTTTTGGGTCTTCCTAAGACACAAAGAGGATATGACAATGTTTATGTTGATGTAGATAGATTTAGCAAGATGGCCCATTTCATTTCCTATAGGAGTACAAATGATGAATCCCACATAGCTAGTTTGTTCTTCAAGGAGATTGCAAGGATTCATGGATTTTGTTTGAGCATTGTCTCTAATAGAGACTCTAAATTCATAGGTCACTTTTGGAGGACCTTGTGGAAAAAGTTGGGAACCAATCTACAATTCAGTTTAGCCTACCATCCATAAATGGATGGCCAAAATAAAATTGTAAATAGGTCTCTTGGAAACTTGTTAAGGTGTCTAACAAAGTAGCATGGAAAGTCATGGGATCTCTTACTTCCTCAAGAAAAATATACATACAATGATTCCATCAACAAAAGTATTGGAAGGAGTCCTTTTGAGGTAGTCTATGGGATGAGTGAAAGAGGTATACATGAACTTAGAGATTTGAGAGACATGGAGAAAAGGTGTACAGAAGGGGAGGAGTTTGCTATAGCTATGAAGGAAATTCATGAGCAAGTCAAAAATAATTTGAAGAAGAGTGTGGAGAAGTATAAGAAGAATGGAAATTTGAAAAGGAAGGATGTTCAGTTTAAGGTTGGAGATTTGGTGCTTGCACATATAAGAAAAAATAGGCTGCCTAAAGGAAAATGCACCAAGCTAATGATTAAAAATATTGGTCCTTCAAGGATAGTGCATAAATTTTGATAATTTTTTTACGAGATAGAACTCCCTCCTAGAGTTGCTTTCTCACCTATATTTAATGTTTTTAATATTTATCCTTTTAAGGGTACATTGAATATAGGTGATGTTGTAGGTGTTGCAAGAGTTGAAGATGATGAGTGGGTCAAAGACCTACCACCCATCCAACTAATGAAGCTTGAAAGCATACTAGATACAAGAGAGATCAAGAGTATAACTAAGGTGTACAATGAATATTTGGTTAGGTGGCTTGGCCTACCAATTCAAGATGCTCAATGGATGCCATAGGAGGTTATAAAGAAGCATGGATCCTCAATTCAAGAGCTCATTTCATCAGGAGGATGAAATATTTTCCACCCTAGTTGAATGGTGCGGGAGCACCTTTAGTAATTTGGTTTGATTGTGCATTAAGGAGTCTTGTTTTAGTTTGTGTTATTTCATGATGTAAATAAGGTATCAGAGACCAAATTTTATATAATCAAGTGTCATATAGGGTCTTGGAGGTGTTATGTTAAAAATTTTCAATAATGTTACACAATTGTAAAAGGTTGCATTAGCAAATTTTGTCATTTTGAAAGGTAGTTGAAGTTGAATGGTCACCCCGTTCAAAATTCAGTTGGGGACCATTGGTTTTTTATGAGAACATGTTTAAAAGGCATCCAACATCTTCAAGGCAGGCATATTGATGAATTTTTGGGTGAATAATACATTGTTTCTCTATTTTAGTGCGAATTTTATGTGTTTTCTTGCATTTCCAAATTCTGTACGGCCCCGTACAAGAGGATAATGATGTAAAATCCATGCGATGTGTTGTGGCTCTATGTTAGATTTCATTTGAATCAAGTTTGGATATTTTTTCATTTAGTTTTAAGGGAGAACACATCAAATTTTTGAAGGTTGCTTTGTTAACTAGGGTTTCTAGGGTTTGGTGAGAAAATCATGACAAAATAGGCCATTGCACCATAGGAAAATTTTGTAGTTTGGTGGAATGGACCTTTTAGGAGTTTTATTTTAGATTTTCATAGTTGTAGAGTAGGTTGTTGGTGTTAGGAGTGTTTTAGCATGTGTCATAGTCAAGCAACTCCATGTGCTAGGTTTAGATTTGATAGATATTGCCTAGGACAACAAATTTTTGGAAAGTTTTGATGAAACAAACTATGGAATCAGGCCTTATGTGACTGGTGGAAAATTTTAGTGAAATTTTTTAGAGTCTGGGAGGTGAATTGTAAGTATTTTTGAAAAAGAGGCCTAATTTGTCCTAGTTTCATCGTTGTAGAATAATTTTGAGTGAAATGTTTCAAAACAACTTGTGGATTCAGTTTGACATGTTGAAGGATAGGTTAATGGGTGCTTGAAAGTGTATTGGTTGAGTTCCTTAACAACCTTCTCTAAAAGATACAAGAAGATAAGTGAGTTTGGACACCTACAAGCAAGTGGGATAGGTTGTGAATGAACCAACGCAAGGAAGGGTTTGCAACCTTGGAGATCAATTTATTTTGTGTTGTTTAAGCCTAAATCACCTTGCTTTGCATCAGGTGGTATCAGAGCTTAGGCTGAGATCATTTGGAAGAAGACTGGAATTTGGAAGAAGAGAAGTTCTAAGGCAAGGCATAGGAGATGCCTCCAAAAGGTGGATCTCTTGTTGTTGCTATGGAGTTAAGAGCCCTAAGAGAGTATCAAGAAGCCACGACAGCCAAGATTGAAGCACTGGAGAGAAGAGACAAGAGAGATAAGGGTCTTGCAGAGGAGAGTGACTCTAAAGACAAGGAAGAGGGTGAAGATGATCATAACCCAGGAGGATCCCAAGAGTAGATGGATCTACAAGAGTGGAAGTTTCTACAAGTTCTTAATGCTGTGAAAGGAGAGACACAAGATGTAAAGATGGAACTACCTATGTATGGTGGAAAAATAGATGTTGAAGAAGTGATTGAATGGATAGATACCTTAGACAACTATTTTGAATTCAAGGAGGTGGCTGATGACAAGGTCAAGTTTTCCAAAAAAAATTGAAGGGTCCACCATTAACATGGTGGAATTACACCCAAGAGGAGAGAACAAGGAAAGGAAATACCAAGATCAATTCATGGGATGCAGACTATGAGATTAAAGTCTTTAGGAGATTGTTGAATTTAAAACAAAAAAGGAATGGATGTGGCAACATATACTTAGGAGTTCCATAGGCTAACCATCAGGTTTGCACATATTGAGAATGAAAAGGAGAAAGTAGCTAGATAGTTGAATGGTTTGATATACTACATTCAAGATGAGATAAGCCTCACCACTCCTAGGATAGTAGAGGAGTGCTTTAAAATGGCCACTAAGGCTAAGGAGAAGATAAAGAGGAGGAATGAAACACAATCAAGGGGAAAATGAAAGAGTTTTAGGGGCAAAGGAACCTCTAGTGGAAGAGGATCACAAAAAGGTCAAGGTTAACAAAGTGAAAATAAAGAATCAAGTGGTGAATCAAGGGGAAATTTTAGAGGAATAAGGCCAAATGGTAGAGGTAGGTTCAATGAAAATGGAAGGGGATCTTATACCTTCTCTCAAAGGTGTTATAACTACAACCAATTTAGACATCCTGCATGGAAGTGCCTAGATAAACTAAGTGCTAGCTCTCATAGTGGAGAGAGGATGAATCAATTAGTTCGAAGAGGATGAAGAAAGTGTGAATTCACCTTCTATTAATGTTGCACTAGAGGTAGGAGAGTTCCTAATGATTATGAGAACACTAATCAAGGTGCCAACTATCAAGGAACCCCCTCAAAGAAAATATTTGTTTTGGAAAACATGCAAATATCAGGGAAAGGTATGCAAAGTCATAGTTGATTCTAGTTCAATAGATAACATAGTGTCATTAGAGATGTTAGAAAAACTTAAAATGAAAAGGATCCCTTACCCAATACCCTATAAGATCTCATGGCTCAATAAGGGGAAGGAAGTGCTTGTAAATGAGTAGGTTTGGATGGAGTTTAGCATAGGTCCTTATAAAGATAAAATCCTCTGTGATATTGTTCGAATGGATGTGTGCCACTTAATTCTTGGAAGGCCTTGGAAATTTGAAAATAAGGCCAAGCATGATGGGAATAAGAATGTGTATTTAATTGAGAAGCATGGAGTATCATACACTCTTTCACCTCTACAAGAAGATGAAGGTGTTGTTCATCAGGGACCTAGTGTGATGGTAGTCAAGGAGAAGGATTTTTTGAAAGGTCTAGAGGAGGAAGATATTGGTTATGCCATTGTTGTAAAGCCTATCACTAATGTTGCAATAGATAAAGAAGAGATAACAGATCAAGTGTAGGCCTTGTTAAACAAGTATGAAGACATAGGGGTGAAGGAATTACCAAGCTTATTGCCTCCTATCAGAGATATGAGTCATCATATTGACCTCATACTAGGTGCAAGTCTACCAAACAAGGAAACATACAAGATGACACCTCAACAAAATGAGGAGATCAAAATGTAGGTTCAAGAGTTGTTGGACAAGGGGATGATAAGGGAGATCTTAATCCCTTGTGTTGTGCCTACTATATTGGCACCTAAAAATGATGGTGATTGGAGGCTTTGTACAAACTCAAGAGAAATAAATAAGCTCATTATTAGGTATAAGTTTCCTATACCCCAGATGGAGGAATTAATGGATAGTTTGGTTGGTACAAGTTAATTTTCAAAGATTGATCTAAAAAGTGGATATCATCAGATTAGAATAAGGGAAGGAGATGAGTGGAACACTGCCTTTAAGACCAATGAAGTCTTATATGAATGGATAGTGAGGCCATTTGGGTTATCAAACACCTCAAGTACATTCATGAGGTTGATGAATGAGGTCTTGAAGCATTTCATTAGAAAATTTGTGGTGGTATACTTTTATGACATCCTTGTATATAGTAAGAAAAGAAAAGACCACTTATAACATCTTGATAAGATCTTGAATAGACTCAATGAGGAGAAGTTAATGATCAATCACAAGAAGTTTGAGTTTATGAAGAGGGAACTTGTCTACCTTGGATTTGTGATTTTAGAGGGGACATAGAGGATGGATCCCACAAAGGTAGAAGTCATACTTAGTTGGAAAATACCTACATTAGTTGGAGAGGTCAGGAGCTTCCATCGGTTAGCCAGTTTCTATTGAAAGTTCATAAAGAAATTTAGTCACATATGTGCACCAATGATTGGCACCATTAAGGGTGAGAAGAAGAAAATTTTTAATTAGAATGTAGAGGTTGATAAAGTTTTTTAATAATTGAAGTCAAGAGTGACACAAATGTCTATTCTCAAACTCCTTGATTTTGGAAAAGTATTCACTATGGAATGTGATGCAAGCTAGTATTCTATAGGTGTAGTTTTGAGCCAAGATGGGAAATTAGTTGCCTTTTTTAGTGAGAAACTAAATGATGCCAAGAAGCATTCCACATATAATCTTGAACTTTATTCCATGGTACAATCTCTCAAGAAATGGAGACATTATCTCTTACCAAAGGAATTTGTTGTGTTTACAGATATTCATGCATTGCAATTCTTGAATACCCAAGACAAGTTGAATCATAGGCACATGAAGTGGATGGAGTATTTGTAGGCCTATACATTTACAATAAAGCATAAGAAAGGAAAAGAAAACAAGGTTTCTGATGCCTTACGTAGGATATCTATGATGGTGCAAGAGATACAACTCGAAAGGATGGGGATAGATTCACTAAAAGGTATGTCTGAGCATGATGATGACTTTAAAGATGTATATGCTATTTGCAGTCAATTTCAAGATTGTTTTCACAATGATTATTCAGATTTTGTGTTACAAAATGGTTTTTTATTCAAAGGGGCTCAGTTGTGTGTGCCTAAGTGTTCAACGAGAGAAAATTTAATAAGGGATAAACACTGTGGTAGTTTGAGTGGGAATTTTGGGTTTGAAAAAACTTTGGAGCAGGTTAAGAGGTTGTATCATTTGCCAAGGATGCATGTTGATGTCAAGAAGTTTGTAGAAGGTTGTGGAATATATCAAAGAGCCAAAGGAACAAGTTCTAATGTAGGTTTATACCAAACTTTACATGTTCCTAACCATCTGTGGGAGTCAATAAGCATGTAATTTATTTTGGGTCTGCCTAAGACACAAAGAGGATATGATAGTGTAGATAGATTCATCAAGATGGTTGATTGCATTGCTTCTAGGAGTTCAAATGATGCATCCCACAAAGCTAGTTTGTTCTTCAAGGAGATTGTAAGGATTCATGGATTTCCTTTTAGCATTGTGTCTGATAGACACTCTAGATTCATAGGTCACTTTTGGAGGACCTTAAGGAAAAAATTGGGAACCAATCTATAATTCAGTTCAAGTGTGTAAAGTAGGTCTCTTGGAAACTTGTTAAGGTGTCTAAAAAGGAGCATCGACAGTCATGGGATCTCTTACTTCCTAAAGCAGAATATGCATACAATGATTCCATCAGCAGAAACATTGGAAGGAGTCCTTTTGAGGTAGTTTATGGGATGAGACCAAGAGGTATAAATGAACTTAGATATCTAAGAGACATGGAGAAAAGGAGTGCAACAGGGGAGTAGTTTTCTATAGCTATGAATGACATTCATGAGAAGGTCAAAGAGAATTTGAAGAAGAATGTGGAGAAGTATAAGAAGACTGTAGATTTGAAAAGGAAGGATGTTTAGTTTAAGGTTGGGGATTTGGTGCTTGCACATCTCAAAAAAGAGAGGCTACCTAAAAGAAAATATACCAAGTTGATGATAAAAAATATTGGTACTTGCAGGATAGTGCATAAATTTGGACAAAATGCTTATGGGATAGAACTCCCTCCTGGAGTTGTTATCTCACCTTTATTTAATGTTGTTGATCTTTATCCTTTTAAGGGTACTATGGATGTAGGTGATGTTGTAGGTGTTGTAGGAGTTGAAGATAATGAGTGGGTCAAAGACCTACCACCCAGCCAACCAATGAAGCTTGAGAGTGTATTGGATACAAGGTAGATCAAGAGGACTAGAAAGAAGGTGTACAATGAATATTTGGTCAAGTGGCTTGGCC
Source organism: Sequoia sempervirens (assembly GCA_007258455.2). Classification (NCBI taxonomy): domain Eukaryota; kingdom Viridiplantae; phylum Streptophyta; class Pinopsida; order Cupressales; family Cupressaceae; genus Sequoia; species Sequoia sempervirens. The sequence goes on along the minus strand of VDFB02058242.1, from coordinate 296,594,555 downwards.
TACCAATTGAGGTTTCTCAATGGATGATAGAGAAAGATATAAATAAGCATGGAGATTTAGTTCAAGAGCTCATTTCATTGGGAGGATGGAATCCTTTCCACCCTGGTTGAATAGTGCAAGAGCAGCTTTAGCAATTTTGGTTTGATTGTGCATTGAGGAGTCTACTTTTAGTTTGTTTCATTTCATGATATAAATAAAATCTAAGAGACCAACTTTTATGTAATCAATTGTCATATATGGTCTTAGAGGTGTTATGTTAAAAGTTGTCAATAATGTTGCAAATTTGTAAAAGGTTGGATTAGCAAATTTTGTCATTTTGAAAGGTAGTTGAAGTTGAATGGTCACCCCATTCAAAATTCAGTTGGGGACCATTGGTTTTTTATGAGAAAATGTTTAAAATACCTCAAGAATCTTCAAGGTAGCGTTGTTGATGAATTTTTGGGTGAATAATACATTGTTGCTCTATTTTGGTGTGAATTCTTTATGTTTTCTTGCATTTCTAGAATTTGTATGGCCCCGTACAACAAGATAATGATGTAAAATCCATGTGATTTTTTGTGGCTCTATGCTAGATTTCATTTGAATAAAGTTTGGATGTTTTTTCATTCAGTTTTAAGGGAGAACACATCACTTTTCTAAAGGTTTCTCTGTTAACTAGGGTTTCTATGGTTTGGTGAGAAAATCATGACAAAATAGGTCACTCCATCATAGAAAAACTCTATAGTTTGGTGGAATGGACCTTTTAGGAGTGTTATTTAAAATTTTCATAGTTTTAGAGAAGGGTGATGGTGTTAGGAGTGTTTTAACATGTGCCATAGTCTAGCAACTCCATCTGCTTGACTTAGATTTGATAGATATTGCTTAGGACAGTAGTGTTATGCCTTGCATAACCACCCCATTTTATTCTGTAACAAAATGGGTCCCCCTTTGTTCTTTTTTTTTTTGGGCCTTTGGTTTTCTTCCTTAGGTGTTTTTATTTTGTTCTGTCAAATGCAGACCCGAGACTAATATAGAGCTTGGAATTCACCCAAAAGTTTCTAGTTTTGTGCCATTCCTGGTTTCGGTTCCGACAATTCCTCTTTTAGTGTCTTTTGTTCTGTCGGAGCTGGGTCTAGATCTGAATCGGAACATTGAACTCTTCAAGGTTCTCGATCCATGTTCCTTCCCTAGTCCTAGTTCCACCTCTTTTTTTTTCTATCTCATGCATCTTTTCATTTTTTTCTGAAGAACCCAGAACCAGAACTGGAACCGAACCTTGAAACTTCTTCAAATTTTCAGGTTCGAGTTTCGTTCTAATCCCGGTTCCGCGTGTCTTGTTCTTTTGCTTTCTTTTCTTCTTTTATTTTTTTCATGGGGTTTTCTCTGCCCTTACTCCTCTTCCTTTTCCTTTTTTTGTCTTTTTCTATGTTGTCAAAGGTGGGATTAGGATTGAACCCAAAACTGAAACTTTGAAGAAGTTTCAATCTCGGATTTAGTTTCGCCCCTGGCCCCATTGTGTTTTTCCTAGGATCAATTTTTGATCTGATCCCCCCCTCTGTTTGTTTTCATCTATCCCTTACATTTGGTTTCTTTTGTGAACATGGAGCTGGGATGGGGTCTGAACTGGGAAATGATGGACATTCCCATGGCTTGTTCCCATTCCGACTCCAGTCCCGATTCTGATTTCTTTTTCGACCCTACCCCTGCCAGTTTTGAAGGAGGGGTGTCATTTCTAGGTCATGTTTTGTCCCGATCTCGGTTATGAATAGATTCCTCTAATTTTTCCCCTTGTCTCGATCTTGGTCCCGATTTTGTTCTGCCTCTGCTAGTTTTAAAGGTAGGTGTTGTTTCCAATTCTATTTTGGTTCCACCTCCACCGGAAGTAAGTCTATTCTTGCAAAGTGTAATAAAATGAGAGAAGTATGATGGGTAGGATTGAAGGTAATGTTTTTATGGTTTAAAGGAACTAATGGAGACCTTGTTTTGTAGGATCAAGTCATGTACATGATGATATTTCTCAATGAGTCTCAGCGAGGGGAGGTGACTTCGGCAGGAAGTCTTGCCAACCCGATAAGGTCTCACCGACATATTTTGTGTGCTCGATGTGGCATGTTGAGCTCGGTGTAACATCTCGCTGACTAACCAAGGTCTCCTTGAAATGAAATGAGCTCTCAGCAAGAGGATGTGACTTTAGTGTAATGTATCGGCATAATTTCTTGCCGACCTGATAGGGTCTTGCCGAAACAGAACGAGCTCGGGGAGAATGGAGGAGCTCGATATGACATCCTGCCGACTAGCGATGGTCTTGCCAATAATTTTTAAACCTTTGGCATAACTAATGGAGCCCACCGTGATGTCTCACTAACCTGATGGTGTCTCGCCAACATATGATCTAGTGTCAACAACTTTTGACCACCCGGGGATCCCACATGGAATATTTTCGCTCAATCAAATAGAACTAAAGGTGAACCCTGCATAGTTTGACTGATCGGCTATGAACCATAGGAAGGTCACAAAATGAAATGGGTGTGAATCTGCTCTATGAAGGAGCCGATGGAGCAACTCGATGAGCACTAGTGTGGGGATCTAATGAAAGGTCTGGTGTTGCTTCTAGAAGACAGTCAATGCACAAAAAGATCTAGAGCAGGAAGAGGGCCGAAGGAAGGAGGAGGAACCATGAGTCATAATGATAGCTGGTGTCTACTAATAGGGGTAGCTTGGCATCAATGGTGATATTTTAGGTCATTCAAAGTGGCTCTACTAGAGTTCGAGGATGAACACGGAGGCGTAGGAGTTAATTCTATAAGCTACAAAAGATCTGAGATCATCCCCGGGATAATCTTTCACCAACATGGATAACAAGAATTTGCATTTGATGTAGAACCAACATTATTCAAAAGATCTAAGGGCCGACCCTCTAGCAACCAAGTGAGATATTTTGTAAACCCTAAAATCAGGGGCTAGCACATTCTTTTTTATACACTTTGTATATAGGTAATTCTTGCCTCTTTGTAAAGGGTGAGAAGGGAGAAAGAAAAGTGAATAGAAATAGAAAAGCAATAGAGTAGACAGTTCTAGAGATAGATTTACAAGAGTAGCGATTTTTCTGAAGGATAGAGGAGATAGAACTGCATCTTGTTTCTTAGTAAAGGGAGCTTCTTTTGTATTCTTTGTTAGGAGTTATATTCAGCATAGCAAAGAATGTATCTTTCCAATTTTCTTAGTGTAAATGGGAACAATTTGCAAACATGGATTTTTTATACACTGGTGATTGTGCCATATTTGTAAATGTTGCTTATCTATTTCACCAATAGTAGGAGCAACCAGACTCAAATCTACTTCATATTGTGTTCTAGAATGGTATTTATCTTGATTTAATCATTTGATTTGAGAAGCTTTGAAGGAATGAAGTGTTATATTGTGTTTTAATTAAAATGGTAACCAGTAATTTGTTGTGGAAATCAGCACTATGAATGGATGCAACTGTGTGTTAATCACAAGTTAATTTTGTTCTTTAGTTTTAGTTTACAATTCCTTGAAATATATCAAGTCTGTTTAAGTTAGATGAATTATCATTCTTTTCAGTACCAAGACCTTGATATATCTTTTTTTGTTTCTTTAAAAAACCCAAGTAAAGTAGGTTTAAATTCAAGCTCGATCTTAGAACAATCCACAAGATCAACACCAGCAGGCCCCTTGAACATTACTGTTACATTGACCACTGAGCAACATCAACATAGTTGAGAACCAACTACAAAGACCTTGGGAGCTAATACATCCATGTGTTGTCTCTCTCTTTCAGGAGAAACAAAATAGCAATATTCTATTTAACTGTTGTAGTGCCATTTTGACTGTCAATAGAAGCTAGCGCTAGAAGGAGGGCCTAGAAGGGAAAGCTGGATAAAACTAGTTTTTTCTCACCAAAAAGGTCCTGTAGAGTTCTTTGATCAACTGAAAACCCACCGCCTTTGATATAACTCAAGACCCCAATAAGACACAAGATTCAGAAGACTGGCTCAACTATGATACCACCCTTATCAGCTCTGTTCACACCACCAAGCTTTTCACCAATACCCCATTGTATACCTATCTATCCACCACCACCTCCATCTCAATTGTAATCATAGATGGTTTGACCCATCTATTAGCTGGCTCAACCACCACCCCCACCAATGGTGTTCTTTCAGAATAATCCCTCTCCATTAGGGACTATTCCTAGAGGTTTTCATGATATGCCCAAGAACCCTGAGAAATTCTACCCCAAGTACATTCATGGTGAATCAAGGAGTGCTAAAGAGCACATACAAGCTTTTAAGGATGCTTGTACCAGAACTCAGATAGCTCACCATGATGTAGTTTGTAGGTTGTTCCCTTACTCCTTAGGGGATATGGCATACAATTGGTACCTTAATCTTCCTCAAGGTTCCATTTTGACCTGGACACACTTGGAAAATGCTTTCATCAATCATTTCAGGGTTTATGTGGATCCAACTCTTTTATACCACTAATTTGCTACTATCAAGAAAGAGCCATGTGAATCCTTGCCCTTGTTCAACACTAGGTTCCAATGAATGTATAGGAGATTGCAAGATCCCTATCTAGTCACTGAGAATAGTGCCATTCAAGCTTAATTTAGAGTTATAGATCCCTTGCTTGGCTTATTCCTACAAAGGACTTATCAACCAGCTGATATTGATTCTCTATCCAAAGTCTATCATCTAGCTATCAAGCTACAACAAATCAGTTCTCAACAAGGGAGTTTGGGAGGAGGTTTCCCTTCAATAGGATATCAGATGCATAGCGCAACCCCTCTATTCAATACTATCTTAGGAATGTCTCCTTCCCATTATGGACCCATGTCTAAGTTACAAACTCAATCTCCTATTCCATTCTTCACTAATGGAACTCCTAACTTCTTCCAACAACCACAAGTTCCTCAAAGTTCCCATAGTCATCATAACCAAGTTGGAACACCAAATCATCGTGGTCAGCCACCTGTTGCTAAGAGTATGGAAAGTAAAAAGACAACTCAACTTACAAATGAGGTATAGACCTTGAAGAAAACACTATCTCAAGTTACAAATGACATGGCTCAGCTTCGATTGAACCCCTCCCAAAAACAAGGTAACTAACCTAATCAAAACAACAACAATCAGGGTAACTATCAGAATCATAACAATTACAACCAAAGGGGTTATCAAGGCCAAAACTCCTCTAACCAAGGGTATCAAAATTAAAATAGAGGATATAACCAAAGGCCAAATAACAATAGACAATGGAATACAGGGCCCAATAATGGTGGAGTGTCACACAACTATCAAACTAATGAGGAGAGATCACATACTACAAACGTGGTTGACCTCAACTTTATGACTAATTGGTGTAGGCTGCATGATACTGCAACCCATTCTGAGGTGAACTGCACTAAAATGGAAAAAGTTGTCAAGATGGAACAGGCAGATGCCCAAACATTCCAAGGGAATCCTCACAAAGAAGGTGGCTCAGTAGATACAACAATGACTTATGACCTCTTTGAGGAGGAACCTTCATTCCCAAGGCAAGAGGAGAATGAACCAGAGGAAGATTTGTATGATGCTCAAGCCTTCAAGACAAAAGGAGGACACTTCCTGAGAAATCAACATTTGGGGCCATTCACCTCATCAGCACCACCTAATCACATGGTGCACCCAAATCAAAGTGCTGATAATAACCCTCCTCCACCAAAAGGCCTGCCTAACTTCCATAACAAGGGTAATCCCTCTGGTGTTTTCAAAGGTAGTTCAATTTATAATACAAAATTTGATATTGTTTCTGAGATGCAGAAAAAAAAAACTTCTTTGTCATATTTTGACATCTTAAAGTGGTGCCCTGCCCAATGGGAGATAGTGCTGAAAGCTTTGGAGCAAGCTGACAAATCAAAAGGAAAGAACAAGGTGGAACCTACTAGGGACATGAATGTAGCCTTGTACAGAAATAAGGTAGGTACTCCACCATTTCTTTTGAGTTTAAGAATTTGTGGGAAGAACCTACATAATTTTTTGTTAGATTCAGGGGCTTCAGGAAATGTTATGCCATTTTCCATATGCAAGAATTTGGGATTGAACCCTATTCAAACAAACAAGAAGGTCATCCAACTTGACAAAAAAGAGGTTAATGTAGTGGGAGAGTTGAGAAACATACATGTGCAAGTAGGGTCAAACCCTAGGGTTCAAACCAACATAGACATTCAAGTAGCAGACATTCCCAAGACTTATGGTATGCTGTTGAGCAGAGATTTGATGAAAGGTATAGGGGGATATCTCTCCCTTGAATTTTCACATATGTGGTTACCATGGAGGGGAATTCCCACACAGATTAGGATTGAAAGTGAACCCACCTCAAGCATATCATCACTGAATATGATTGCCCCAATCAAGTAGCCTATTTCAAAACTGGGATAGGGGTTTACAAAAGAGATAAAATTTTAACCTTTTATGTTCTTTATCCTAAAGGACTACCAATACAAAAGTTCCCTGATCCTATGATTAATGAAAACCAACAAGCATTGATCAACAAGCTACAACAAGATCAACTGGTCTTAGGGGAAGATACCGATCTGTAGAATCTTCTACTCCCTAATTGGTGCAGGGTACATTACCAAAATCATTCTGAATTGACTTTCCAACCCTACATTCACATTTTAAATCAAGTTTCCTAAGCTAAGGAAGCTAGCTTAAGTCACCCTAAGACCATTGCAGACCGCTTCTCATTTGAAGCCAAGGAAGCAATAATGTTAACTAGGGATAAGATACTTTCCAAGGGAATTCCTTCTCAAATTGAACTTGACTCAGTCACATTTCCGAATTAGCATATTGATAAGAAGCAACCCTGAGGTTTGTTTGACACCCCTGCACTCATGAATATACCAAAACCCAAGGGGTTAACCAAAGGAACAAGTGACTATCAAAAGGATAGCCACAGATTATATGATATAACTAAGCAAGAATTGGAAAGTGTACCTAAAGAACCTAGAGAGCACCCTTTCCCTATATCTGATGCAAAAGATCAAGTAGCCCCACCCTTGGCTCATTCTATCCAAAGGCCCACAATAGCCCCCCAAAGACCAACCCCAGCTCATGATCAGCTCTGGACCCTCACATTTGATGGATCTAAATCTAAAACAGGCTATGGTGTTGGGATTGAACTAACCAGCTCTAAAGGGAAAACCTTATTTGCTTCTTACAGGTTGTAGTTCGGGTGCACTAACAATGTGGAAGAATATGAAGCTCTAGCCTAGGGAGTGATGTTTGCACATAAGAAGGTCACAACCTTGATGGTCAAAGGAGATTCAGAAATTTTTATCAAGCAAGTGCATAGCAAGTATACATGTCACAATAAAAGGCTAGCAGCATATAGAAATACGGTGTGGAACCTGATTGAGGACTTTGATGCCTTTGGGATTAGCTTAATCCCTAGAGAAGAGAATCAGATAGCAGATTCATTAGCTATTGCTACAAGTACCCTGGAACCTATACAAGGCTCCAGGCTTAAGAAATTATGAGTGGAATTGATATCCACCCCTGCTGTTCTTGATAATTTCAGGAACTTTCAAGTCTTTGATGATGATCAACATATCCTTGCTTTTATAGCAAGTTCAAATGTTTTTGAAGGAAAAATCATTAATGAATCCAATCAGAATCAAGGAGATTGGAACCCTGAAGAATGTGATACAGAAGGGGTCCTCAATCTAAAAGGTAATAACATTCCCAAGGGAATGGTGGCCTTAGAAATAATTTTTTATTCAAACACAAGGGCTCGAGAAAAGATATCAATTGAAGATAAGGAGGAAAATATGAAATGGTTAACCTAGCTAATTTTGGTCTTGAAAGGAATGTCTACATAAGGAAAGCCTGCCCTAAAGCAATCAGAAAAGACATATTGATGGAACTTAAGAAAGATATTGCTACAATAGCTTGGGGATATGAAGACCTAAAGACATTCGATGCTACTGTAATGACTCATAATGTTCCCCTAAAGCCCGAAGCCAAGCCATTTTGACAAAAGTAGTGCCCTGTCAATGCCTTGATTGAACCATTGATCTTCAAAGAAGTTCATAAATTGCTTTCTGCAAGGATAATCTTCCCTGTATGCCATTCAACATGGGTTTCTAACTTAGTTCCAGCTCATAAGAAAAAGGGAGAGATTAGGCTATGTGTGGACTTCAAAAACCTGAATAGAGCTTTAGAAAAAAATAACTACCCACTTCCTTCTCTGGACAAAGTCTTGCAAACTGTCAATGGATCTCAGATGATATCATTGTTGGATGGTTACTCTAGATAGAATTAGGTGATGGTTAACTATGAAGATAGGATGAAGACAACCTTCACTACAAAGTGGGGAATGTATGCTTATAGAAGGATGCCATTTGGCTTAATAAACACTGGAGCAACTTTTCAGTGCGCCATGGACATAGCATTTAAAGACTTAATCAGTAAATGTATTATTGTTTACATGGATGACTTGAAAATATTCTCCAAAGATAGATTGAACCACCCTGAAGACTTAGCCAAATTTCTTCAAAGATGTATCTAGTATGGAGTCTTCTTGAATCCCAATAAGTGTGTGTTCAGAGTTTCTGAAGGGAGGCTTTTGGGACACATAATCTCTAAGAGAGGAATATCGATCGATCCAGACTGAGTTGAGTCCATCCTCAAGATAACTAAGCTAGGAAGCAAGAAAGAGTTGAGATCTTTCTTTGGAAAGATCAACTTTGTAAGAAAATTTATCACGGGCTTTGCATAAATTATAAAACCACCAAATGAAATGATGAAGAAAGACACCAAAACAGAATGGAGTGATGTGGAAAAGGCCACATTTTCATAGATCAAGCAATCCATTTCAGAAGTGCTAGTCCTTACTAGCCCTAATTACTTAAAACTATTCTATATTTATTCCTTTTCTTTTGAACATACTGTGTAGCCGTACTGACTCAACGAAGAGAAGAGGGAGAGGAGAGGCCAATCGCCTTCATGAGCTCTCTGTTTAAGAATGCTGAGATCAAATAGCTGCCTCTTGAGAAATAAGCTTTTGCACTAGTCAGGGCTATCAAGAAGTTCAGGCACTACATTCTCTGAAGCCAAATCATTGTTGTAGTTCCTGACACTGTTGTGAAGTCTCTACTTATGTAGAGCGAGCTGGGAGAAAGAAGAGGGAAATGGATGGCCATCTTGCAAGAGTTCAATCTACAAATACACCCTATGAAACTTGTCACAAGCATAGGCTTGTCTAAATCCATGGAGGATGCTAGTAAGAACATTATTTTCCAGCAGTACACTACTCGGTCCTTTTCCAATGACTCTTGGTATACTGATATCATCAGTTTCATCCTCAACAATCGATGTCCAAAGGGAATGAACGCCCTTCAAATGAGAGTGTTGAAAATGAAGAGCTCCCATTATATGCTCAAAGGAGGATTACTATACAGGAAGAATTTTGAAGGAGTGTACCTACGATTCCTTGATCGACAAGAGACTAAGCACATGATCACTGAATTCCATGGAAAACACGGCATAGGTCATGGTTCTGCAGACTCATTGGCACACCAGATCCTCAGATCTAGTTATTACTAGCTGTGTGTGTTCAAATATTCCCATCATCATGTAAGAACATGTCACATATGTCAGATTTTTGCATCTAAAGAATGCCATTCAACCATGCCCTTGCAACCTATCTATGAGGTAAGGCCATTTGCCCAATGGGCACTGGACTTTATTGGGGTAATTAACCCAAATTCTTCTGCAAGACACAAGTTTATTTTCACTGCTACTAATTATTGCACAAGATGGACAAAGGCTATACCTTGCAAGAACAACACCACAGAGGTAGTGATCAAGTTCCTCATCGAATGCATCACCACTTGGTTTGGAGTACCCTTCGCATTGGTATGTGACAATGGCCCTTCCTTTTCTTCTGCTGAGTTCATTTCATGGGAATATGATCAAAAAATTGTCTTGAAATACTCTTCAAACTATTACCCACAAGGAAATGGAGTTGTGGAATCAACCAATAAGAATCTCTTAGAGGTAATTAAAAAAATTGTTAGAAAACAACCCTAGGGACTGGCATACCCAGCTGAGATTTGCATTATGGGTAGATAGAACTAGGATCAAGGCTACTTTAAAGACCTCACCATTCAAGCTAGTGTATGGACAAGAGCCTATGTTCCCTATCCACCTCCAAATACCTGTCCTTGAGTTCATGCAAAAATTCTACTCTAGTGACAATACTTGATAGAAGTAAGATTAGCTACTTTGTTGAAATTAGAAGAGCAAAGAGATACCGCCTTGCAACAATTCTTTAGACACTAGGCTATTTTCAAGCGATGGTTTGAAAAAAGAGCCAAAATCAAGGCTTTTAGAATATTTGACCTTGTGCTATTATGGGATAAAGCTAGTGAAAAGAAGGGTTGTCACCAGAAATTTGACAAGCTCTGGTTGGGCCCCTATCAGATTGCTGTGATCCTAGGAGAAAACGCTTTCAGACTAAGCAGTTTAACTGGAGAACCTATTCCCTTGCCTGTCAATGGATAGTTTCTTAAACATTATTTTGAGTTGTAAAGCTTTGTAATTTTCTGTTCTGCATGTAAATAGTCTGTTGCTCTTTATGCAAATAATTTGTTTGTTTTCTGTTTGTAAGTAATTTGCTTTTCTGTTTGTAAATAGTTTTGGGTCTGTGTTTGCTTGTTCCTTTTTCTATCCTCTTGTTTCCTTTGTTCTTTTTCTTTTGTTTTGTTTCATTATTTGGGGTTTCCCAATTCTTTCCCATCTTAAAGTAGGGTCTATTATCTGAAGCATATTATGGTTATTGGGACGAAAGTGGTTTGGGTATTTTCAGGTTTGCTAATTGGGTAATTTTTTCCTAAAATTTTGCTTTATGCCCATTATCAATAAGAGTTGTGGAAGGTTTTCAAAACAAGGTGCAAAGTAAATAGCCTTCATTAGTTCCCTTGAATCTGTCACAAATCATCAAGATCATCTCCTCTTGTAATGGTATATTTGTCCTAGGATGATAGGGTTGGAATATTTGAGTGAAAAATCTGATTCCCAGGGGTTGTTATGAAGTAAATAGCCTTAGGCGTTTTTCTTTTGTTATGTCGGATGCAGAACCAGGACTAATGCCGAGCTTGGAATTCACCCAAGAGTTTTTGGTTTTGTGCCGTTCCTGGTTCCCATTCCGACAATTCCTCTTTTAGTGTCTTTTGTTCTATCTGAGCCAGGTCTGGATCTGAATCAGAACATTGAACTCTTCAAGGTTCTCGATCCATGTTCCTTCCCCGGTCCCAGTTCTGCCTCTTTTCATTTTGTTCTGATGAACCCGAAACTAGAACTAGAACCGAACCTTGAAACTTCTTCAAAGTTTCAGGTTCGGGTTTCGTTCCTATCCCAGTTCCATGTGTCTTGTTCTTTTTCTTTCTTTTCTTCTTTTATTTTTGTCATGGGGTTTCCCCTACCCTTCCTCCTTCTCTTCCTTGTCCCTTTTTCTATCTTTTTCTATGTTTTAAGAGGCAGGATCGGGATTGAACCCAAAACTAAAAATTTGAAGAAGTTTCAATCTCGGATTTAGTTTCGCGCCCGCCCCCATTGTGTTTCACCCGAGATCAATTTTTGATCCGATCCCCCCTCTATTTGTTTCCATCTGTCCCTCGCGTTTGGTTTCTTTTGTGAACGCTAAGCTGAGATGGGGTCTGAACTGGGAAATGATGGTCATTCCCATGGCTTGTTCCCATTCCAACTCCGGTCCCGGTTCCAATTTCTTTTTCGACCCCGCCCTTGCCAGTTTTGAAGGAGAGGTGTCATTTTTGGGTCATATTTTGTCTGGATCTTGGTTCTGCCAGGATTCGTCTAATTTTTCCCCTCATCTTGGTCCCAGTCCCGATTTGGTTCCGCCTCCACCAGTTTTAAAGGTAGGTGTTGTTTCTGGTTCTGTTTTGGTTCCACCTCTGCCAGAAGTAAGTCTATTCTTGCAGAGTGTAATAAAATGAGAGAAGTATGATGGGTAGGATTGAAGGAAATTTTTTTATGGTTTAAAGGAACTAATGGAGACCTTGTTTTGTAGGATCAAGTCATGTACATGATGATATTTCTCAAGGAGACTCAGCGAGGGGAGGTGACTTTGGTAGGAAGTCTTGCCGACCTGATAGGGTCTCGCCGACATATTTTGTGCCCTTGGTGTGGCATGTTGAGCTCGGTGTAACATCTCATAAACCAAGCAAGGTCTCCCCAAAATGAAACGAGCTCTCGGCGAGAGGACGTGACTTCAGTGTAATGTATTGGTGTAATGTCTCACTGACCCGATAGGGTCTTGCTGAAATAGAACGAGCTCGAGGAGAATGGATGAGCTCGATATGATGTCATGCCGACTAGTGATGGTCTTGCTGATCATTTTTAAACCTTTGGTGTTACTAATGGAGCCCATTGTGATGTCTCATCAATGTGATGGTGTCTCACTGACATATGATCTAGTGTCAACAACTTTTGACCACCTGAGGATCCCATGTGGAATATGTTCGCTCAATCAGATAGAACTAAAGGTGAACCCTAGATAGTTTGACTAATCGGCTACGAACCAGAGGAAGGTCAACACAATACAACAGGTGTGGATTCGCTCTATGAAGGAGCCGATGGAGCAACTTGATGAGCACTAGTGTGGGGAGCTGATGAAAAGTCTGGTACCACTTCCAGAATATGGTCAATGCACAAAAAGATCTAGAACGGGAAGAGGGCTGAAGGAAGGAGGAGGAACTGTGAGTCATAATGACAACTAGTGTCTATTGATAGGGGTAGCTTGGCATTAATGGTGATATTTCAGGGCATTGATAGTGGCTCCGCTAGAGTTCGAGGATGGAGACAAAGACATAGGATTTAATGCTATAAGTTGCAAAAGATCTGAGATCATTCCCAAGATAATCTTCCGCCAACATGGATAGATGGAATTCGCATTTAATGCATAACCAACTTTATTCAAAAGATCTGAGGGCTGACCCTCCAGCAACCAAGTGAGATATTTTGTAAACCCTAAAATTAGGGGCCAGCGCATTCTTTTTGATACACTCTATATATAGGGCATTCTTTCCTCTTTGTAAAGGGTAAGAAGGGAGAAAGAAAAGTGAGCAGAAATAGAAAAGAAATAGAGTAGATAGTTCTAGAGATAGATTTAGAAGAGTAGTGATTTTTCTAAAGGATAGAGGAGATAGAACTGCATCTTGTTTCTTAGTAAAGGGAGCTTCTTTTGTCTTCTTAGTTAGGAGTTAGATTCAACATAGAAAGGAATGTATCTTTCTAGTTTTCTTAGTGTAGATGGGAACAATCTGTAGACATGGATTTTCTGTACACTGGTGATTGTGCCAGATTTGTAAATGTTGCTTATATGTTTCACCAACAATAGGAGCAACCAGACTCGAATCTACTTCATATTGTGTTCCAAAATGGTATTTATCTTGAGTTAATAATTTTATTTGAGAAGCTTTCAAGGAATGAAGTGTTATTTTGTGTTTTAATTAAAATGGTAACTCATAATTTGTTGTGGAAATTGGCATTGTGAATGGATGCAACTCTATGTTAATCACAAGTTAATTTTGTTCTTCAGTTTTAGTTTACAATTCCTTGAAATATATCAAGTCTGGTTAAGTTAGATGAATTATCATTCTTTTCAGTACCAAGACCTTGATCTATCTTTTTCTATTTTTTTAAAAGCCCCAGTTAAAGTAGGTTTAAATTCAAGCTCAATCTTAGAAAAATCTACAAGCTCAACACCAGGAGGCCCCTTGAACATTACTATTACATTAACCACTGAGCAACATCAGCACAGTTGAGAACCAACTACAAAGACCTTGGGAGCTAAGACATCCATGTGTTGTCTTTCTCTTTTAGGAGAAACAAAATAGCAATATTCTATTTAACTGTTGTTGTGCCATTTTGACCATCAACAAGTAGATTTTTGGAGAGTTTTGATGAAACAAACTGTGGAATAATGTCCTATTTGACTGGTAGAACATTTTGGTGAATATTTTTAGTGTTTGGGAGGTAATTGTAATTACATCCTTTGAAAAATAGGCCTAATTTGGCCTAGTTCTACTGTTGTAGGATAGTTTTGAGTTAAATGTTTGAAAAAAACTCATAGATTCAGTTTGACAAGTTGAAGGATAGGTTAATGGGTTCCTGAAAGTGTATTGGTTGAGTCCCTTAATGACCTTCTCTAAAAGATATAAGAAGATAAGTGAGTTTGGACACCTACAAGCAAGTAGGATAGCTTGTGAATGAACCGACCCAAAGAAGGGTTTGAAAACTTGGAGATCAATTGATTTTGTGTTGTTTAAGCCTAAATCACCTTGCTCTACATCATTGAGATATGTTTTGTTCTTGAATGCATTATTGGATGATTTCAAATATTGATTACACTTCTATTATCACACGTGATAGGAATAGGCTCATCATATGTAAGTTTGATATACTTCAATGTTTGTTTCATCCATAAAACATGTGTATTGCATGATGTTGTTGTTATATATTCTACTTCTATAGTAGATAATGACACTAAATCCTACTTCTTACTTAGACATGAAACCAACCCACTTCTAAGAATGAAAGCAACACCACTTGTACTTTTCTTGTCATCTATACATCTAGCCTAATTGCTATCTATATATGCACTCAAAGAGAAGTCAGTATCCTTAGGATAGAACAAACCATAATTTGGAGTTCACTTCAAATATTTGAATATCCTCTTCACTATTGCAACATGAGATTCTTTGGGATCTTCTTGAAATCTAGCCATAAGATAAATTGATTTCATGATATCCATTCTAGTAGTAGTAAGGTTTAATAGTCCACCAATCATTGATCTATACTTGCTCTGATCTATCTTAAGAGATTCATCATTCTTTCTCAACTTACAACTAGTAACCATAGGAATACATACCAGTTTAGAGTCATCCATTCAAAACTTCTTCAAAAATTACTTAACATACTTAGATTATGATATGAATATACCTTTCTTTGATGGACTGATCTACACACCAAGGAAGAAAGTCATCTCCCCACACATTCACATCTCAAATTCTTTCTTCATTTCCTCTATAAACCTTTTGTACATACCTTAATTTCCTCCAAAGATTATGTCATGATCATATACTACTACAACTAATATTTGTTCTCCTTTAACTTTGAAATATAGATTTCTATCTATAGTACCTTTCCTAAATCCTTGCTACAACAAGTACTTATCTAACCTTGCATACCAAGCTCTGGGAGCTTGCTTCAATCTACATACCATATTTCAATATTTTGACCACTAAATACCTTCTTGTTATTCAATGTATGCCTCTTCTTCTAATTTACCATTCAAGGATGCAGACTTCACATCCATTTGATATACTTTGAAATCTTTATCTACTACAAAAGCTAAAAACATCTTGATAGCTTCCATTCTAACAACCAGAGAAAATGTTTCCTCAAAATATATACCTTCAACCTATGAGTAACCTTTACACACAATTCTATCCTCACTCCTAACAAATTTTCCATCTTCCACTTAGTACCAATCACATTCTTTTTTTTCGGTGTTGGGATAAATTCTCAAGTCACATTCTTCTCTATTTGTTATAACTATTCCTTCATTGATTTTATCCTATTCTTATCTTTGCATGCCTCAGTCACTCCTTTTGGTTCCACCTTATAAAGTAAACAAAAATTAATTTGTTCCTCTATCATACTAGATTTTCTTCTTGTCAAAACTAATCTCCTTTTCTCTTATTTCAAATGAACTAATATTCTTAATGATTCTTATGCACACATTTAGGAGTCTTATGATTCCTTTTCAGAGCTTCTTCATCTTCAACTATCCACTCTTTTCCTTTATCTTCAACGTAAATTATTCTTCACTACAAGGGGATTCATTAGAGTCATATCCTTCTATTAATACTAAACTTTGATGTTGTTCTTCATCCACTTTGACACTTGCACTCTCAACAATTCTCTTCCATCAAACCTTCCTAGGTTTTCTTTATTTCTTCTAATATAACACTTTCTTCCAAAAACTCTAAAATATTTCACAGTGGGAGGCTTACCATACCATAACTCATAAGGAGTCTTTGGACTATTCACTCTTACTTGACATATGTTAAGAATGTAGACTATAGAATGAATTTCTTCTCTCCAATATACATCGAAAAGGTTAGTTTCCTTTGTCATCATCCTAGTTGCTTTTTAAACTATTATGTTTTTTCATACCACAACTCCATTCTATTGAGGAGTTCTAGGGGATAATAAATTCCTATTTATTCCATGAACTTCAAAAAAATTGTTAAACTCATTTGAAGTAAACTCGCTACCTCTATTAGATCTCAACACTTTATTTTTCAAATTCATTTTATTCTTATCCATAGCCTTAAATTCTTTAAACTTGTCTAGATATTCTAATTTTTCTTTGATAAAATTTACCCAATCCATTTTAGAATAATCATCAATTAATAACATGAAATACCTACCACCTTATGATCTTCTAATTATGGTAGGTCCACATAGATCTATAAGCACTAACTCCAAGGGACCTATGGTATAATATTCCTTTTTCTTAAATCTTATCTTTGTTTCCCTTCCAATTTGACATTCTTTGCAAATTTCATTTATAGGCTTTGTAATCTTTGGAAAATATTTCATAACATTAGTATTACTTATCCTTACAAGGCTACCGAAATTGATGTGACCCATTCTTCTATGGCATAGCCAACTTTCATTAGTTTGAGACATAAATCACTGTGCACCACTACCTTTGAGTTGATAGACATTACCTCCTATCTGTGTTCTACCAACAACCAAAATACTAGAGCTCCCTTTTTTGACTTCACAACCACCATTCTGAAATACAAGATTATATCCTTTCCTACACATTTTTCCTACACTTAGATTATTATGCTAGATACCCTTGATATATAGAACATCATTTGTATTATGCTTGTGATGAAAACTAATTGAACCTTTCCACATATCTTATTGTATGTATCATCACTAAACTTAATAAGAATACCATCATACTTTTCAAGCTTAAAAAACTTACTCTTATCACCTGCCATATGATTTGAGCATCCACTATCAATGATTGAGTAATTCTTCTCCTCTCTAGCATGAAAAGTAGTGAACATAGTTCCTTAAATGTTATGAACTATTTCTAATTCACTTTCCTTCACACATCTTTCAAGATTAGTAGAATTAGTTCCAATTTTTAAATCCATGAACAAGAATTCACCACTTCCTTCATCTGGATAATCTAATTGTTCATCATCAAATACACCATTGTCATTTTAAATATAATAACTCTTCTTGAAAAATTTACCCTTATGGTCCTTTTGTTTGTCATTAGTAAATTTTATTGGACATTTATATTCATAATGACATCACTTTCCACAGTTGAAACATTTGAAAGGTAGCTTACCTCTGTATATTCTAGTACCCTTTTTAAATCTATTCAAAAAAAATTCTTCCACCTCATCAAGATAATTTGGATCTAATCCATTATCCTTTTTGACTTTGCAGACTTTAATATGAGTTTCTTTGTTTATAGAATCTTGACCAAAGTCTCTCATTTCAAAGAAGTTAAAGCACCAAAGATATGATCTCTAGAATAAATATCCAAATTTTGAGCTTCCTCAATACTAGAAATTGTAGGACTATAAGCTTTAGGAAAAGTTCTTAATTCCTTTTTCACCACTTCATTTTCCTCTAGTTTTCCACCAAGATAATTTATGGAATTGAGAACTTCATCAACTCTAAGAATCTAGGCAATAATGTCTTCATCTTTAGACATCCTTAGGGTTTCAAATCTAGATGTGTAGTTCTACATCTTTGCTTGTTTTACCTTGTCATCTCCTTCATAGATACCTTCTATCTTTTTCCAGATATCTATAGTAGAGTTAAGACTTATCACCTTTCCAAGTTTAGATTCAGAAAGACCACATAGGATTACATTCCTTTCTTTTCCATTTTTTTCATAATCCTTGATCTCATCATCACTTTTTGGACCATTTTTAGGCATAGTATAGCCCTTTTGAATAGTTTGTCAAACACCAAATCCAAGAGAAACCAAAAAGGACTCCATCCCAAATTTTTAGTAGGTAAAATTTGTTTCATCAAATTTAGGAGCTTTAACACCTTTCCTGTGTGCCATCTAGATCTACCTCAATTGGTTAAGATTATTCCTTAGAACCACTACTCTCATACCAATTGTTAGATGCATAGGGAAACTAAGAGGGAGGTGAATCAGTTGTATACTTTAAAACATTAGAAACCCTCATTAACATTCAAATCTACATTAAACCTTAAACCCTTGTCTACCATTAAATCCTTAACATGCATTAACATAATGTAAAAATGTAAACAATTAATGAAAACACATGAAACACATAAGAACACTAGATTCATGTGGAAAACACAAGGGAAAAACCACAGTGATGATTAGCTCACAAATGTATGAATTGTAACACCGAATATAATAAGGCTCACTACCAAGGGCTCACTGCCAAAAGGAATCACTATCTAAAAGAAATAACAATAGAAGGAGTGGCTCACTATAAATATGAACTGCTAATAATGCATCTCTCATATGTTGAAGGTATAGTTCCATTGAAGCACAAACAACTCATCAAACAGATCAAAAAGTAGATATCTTTTTCTCATTGCATTAAGAAGTCATAAGAATTAAGGATCAAACTTAGATCATTAAACTTTATCACATTCACATATTTCACATCACACCCACTACTCTTAATCCTCACAACAATTCTCCTTGCATTTATACCATCCACGACCTAAAACAATCTCAATTAGGTTATCCTTAAGGAAATGTATATAACTCAACTGTGCAACATCAAATAGGGTAGCACCAACCACTTCCAAAATATAAATAATTGAATCAAAACCATTCCATTACTTAATTAGGACCCAAAACTACACAAACATGATTCTTAACATTTCGTCAAACAACAATTATCCTCCATAATTAGCACTACCATGCCAAGTCATCCAAAATTGCACTAAAACTAACAAGTGACTCCAAACACACCTCTCAAGGTCCAAAAACATCTCATGGACTACACAAAAAAATTCCACAATATCCATGCAATATCTCATGGAATATGTAAAAAAATTCCACAATATCCATACAACATCCCATATTATTCCAGAATCATTAGAATACTTTGCACAACTATTGTAGCCACCTGAAACTTAAGAACACCTTCATTTTATGCAACCAGATACACTGGTACAAACATCCAACACACCAAAATTTTTTTTGGAACTTATCAGCACCTGAAACCTCAAGGTAAGGTAGATACTAACAATAGAAGCATGTTCCTAGATCTGCAACACCAAAAAATTCACTACGGAGAAATGTGGAGAAATATCATTTCTCCCATAAACCTTGTTTCACCAAACATACATACTGACAAACACATCTACTACAATAAGATCCATAACATAAAAAAATTTATGACACATTTGAATACCTTTGATCATCATGTCCAAACCACATAAGCATATCTTCAAAGATGAAGAAATGTGAAGCAAAACACTGAAAACCACTATGTCACATTGAACTATTCTATTATTCAAATTTTCTCAAAAGCACTTGGAAACTAGGTGAAGCAACTTCATCAACAACATTACTAACATCCTTTCAACACATCTACAACATCTACAACATGTAACACTTTCTAACTACAATAATCTCCCAAAACAAAAGTCAATCCAATAACATCTACAACTATACTAAAGTAGGACATCAATGACAACACCATTATGTGTTGACATCAATAGAAACAATTCCAAACACGCCATCAATACCAATATCATTATAACACTCTCTTTATACAAGGGGTTTAAATAAATGACAATACCAAAGAAACTCACAAACATCTCAAGCTTCCAACAATCTCCCCCTTTGTAATTGATGACAACACCTTCTTTCTGAAAAACCATCAACAAAAAAATCAACCAACAAAAATACTACAATAAGAAATACTCCCCTTGACTAGGACAACTCTTTTCTCTTCATCTTCTCTCCTTATAGTCTTCTCTTGCAACATCAACAACACCTGCATTCTGGATCATTCTCCTCCTTTGCTCCTCAAACAATACCATGTTTTTATTTCTCCCCCAATGTTTTTTCAACCACTTTAACTCTCTCCATATTTTTCATAATCTCTCCCCCCCTTTGACATCAATAGAAAAGGGCCATAGAATATCCAACTCTCTTTCTTGTATTGAACTTGTTTTCTCTCCCCCTTTGACAATATTCAAAGGGAAACAACTACTTTATCTTTCCACTACTTTGTAACTTCTATTCACACTCCCCCTTAGGGGCACACAATATGCTCCATTTTACTTCACCATCAAACAACAACTACTACCTACTACCCCTAAGAGCTAGCCTTCCACATCAGTCCAAGAAAAAGAATGTATCTTTAATTGATTCTTCGACAAATGTACACACATATGCATCTAGTTGAAAGAAGTATGATTAATAACCCCTAGCTTCTCTTGAAGATACTCAAAAGTATATTTTGGAAGAGCCTTTGTGAAAATATGAGAAAATTGATCCTTAGTAGGAACATGATACTCCAATTTCATCTCATTATTTACAACTTTCTCTCTCAAGAAGTGATACTGGATTGAGATATGCTTTGTTCTTGAATGCATTCCCAAATTCTTTGAAATATTGATTGCATTTGTATTGTCACACATGATAGAAATAGATTCATCATATAAAGCTCTGATATCCTTCATTGTTTTCTTCATCCATAACACCTATGTACAACATTATGTTGCTGCAATATATTATGCTTCTACAGTAGATAATGACACTGAATCTTGCTTCTTATTCAACCATGAAACCAATGTGCTTCCAAGAAAGAAAGCACCACCACTTGTACTTTTTTCCTTTATTTTTGAAATCTACCCCAATTTGCATCTGTATATCCACTCAAGGAGAAGTTAGTATCCTTAGAATACCACAAACCATAATCTAGAGTGCTCTTTAAATATCTAAAAATCCTTTTTACTGCCACAAGATGAGATTATCTAGGATCTTCTTGAAAATAGCCACCAAACAAATTGAATGCATGATGTCTAGTCTAGTAGGAGTAAGGTATAATAGTCCACCAACCATTGATGTATACTTTCTCTTATATGTCCTAAAATATTCATCATTATTTCTCAACTTACAACTAGTAACCATAGGAGTACATACCGATTTAGAATCCTCCATTCCAAACTTCTTAAACATTTCCTTAACATACTTAGATTGTGATATGAATATACCTTTCTTTGATTAACTGATCTGTAAAGCAAGTAAGAAATTCATCTCTCCACACATGGACATCTCAAATTATTTTTGCATTTCCTCTACAAAATTTTTGCACATACCTTCATTTCCTCCAAAGATTATGTCATCAACATATACTACCACAATTAAGATTTCTTCACCTTCAAATTTGAAATATAGATTTCTATCTGCAATACCTTTTCTGAATCCTTAGTTCAATAAGTACTTATCTAACATTGCATACCAAGCTCTGGGAGCTTTCTTTAGTCCATACAATGTTATCTTCAATCTGCAAACCATATTTTTATCTTCCGACAATTGAAAACCTTCTAGGTGTTCAATGTACATCTTTTCTTACAATTAACCATTCAAGAATGTATACTTCATATCCATCTAATATAATTTAAAATATTTTATTTTTGAAAAATCTAAAAACATTTTGATAGCTTCCATTCTTGCAAACAGAGAAAATGTTTCCTCAAAATCTATACCTTCAATCTATGAGTAACCCTTATACACAAGTCTAGCCTTGTTCTTGACAACCTTTCCATCTTCATTCAACTTGTTCCATAATACCCACTTAGTACCAATCACATTTTTATTTTCCAATCATGGGACCAATTTTCAATTCATATTCTTCTCTATTTGTTCTAACTCTTCCTTCATTACTTTGATCCAATTCTCATCTTTGCATGCCTCAATCACTATTTTTAGTTCCATCTCAAAAAGTAAATAGAAATTTACTTGTTCTTCTATCATAGTATCTTTTCTCCTTGTCAATGCACCTTTTCTCTTATCTCCAATGATCTAATTTTTTCAATTATTCTTCTGCACATACTTTGGAGTCTTAGGATTCTTTTTCAGAGCTTCCTCCTCAAATTTCAACTCTTTTCCTTAATCTTCATCCTTTTCTTCTTCACTACAAGGATATTCATAAAATTCATATTCTTCTATTAGTACTAATTTTTTATGTGGTTCTTCATCCACTTTGACACTTGCACTCTCAACAATATTATTCAATGTTTTTTTGTAGCACTAATAGGTGTTGCTTCTTCTAGAGTATCCAAGGAAGATTCCTTCATCAGATCATGCATCAAGCTTTCCTAAGTTCTCTTCATCCTTTTTGATATAAAACTTGCTTCCAGAAACTTTGAAATATTTCACTATAGGAGGTTTACCATACCACAACTCATAGGGAGTCTTTGAAATATTCACTCTTGCTTGACCTCTATTAAAAATGTAGTCTACAATATGAATTACTTCTCTCCAATAGAAATCTGGAAGATTAGCTTCCATTATTTTTTTCCTATCTACTTCCTGAACTATTCTATTTTTCCTTTCCACAAATCCATTGTGCTGAGTAGTTCTAGGGGCTAATAAATGACTTCTTATTCCACGATCTTCACAAAAACTATTAAACTCATTTTAAGTAAACTCACCACCTCTATCAAATCTCAAACATTTAATTTTCAAATTCATTTCATTCTCAACCATATCCTTAAATTCTTTAAACTTATATAGAGTATCTAATTTTTATTTGAGAAATGTAACCCAAGCCATTCTAGAATAATGATCAATTAATAACATGAAACACCTATCACCATATGAGCTTCCAATTCTAGTAGGTCAACATAGATATGTATGCATTAACCCCAAGGGACCTATAGTAGAGTATTCTTTTGTCTTGAATCTTGTCTTTGTTTTCTTTCTAACTTTAAATTCTTTACACATTGCATTGATAGGCTTTGCAATCTTTAACACATCTCTCATAGAAATAGTATAACTAATCCTCACTAGGCTATCAAAATTAATATGGCCGATTGATCTATGCCATAGCCAACTTTCATTAGTTTGAGACATACAACACTTTGTACCACCACCTTTGAGTTGATATACATTACCTTCTATCCTTGTTCTAGTAGAAACCAAAGTACCAGAGCTTCCTTATCTGATTTCACAACCACCATTCTAAAGTATAAGATTATATCATTTTCTGCATATTTATCCTACACTTAAAATATCATGTTGAAGAACCTTGACATAAAGAACATCATTTATATTATTCTTTCCATCAAAACTAATTGAACCCTTTTCACAGATCTTAGAAGATGTATCATCACCAAAATTAACAAGACCACCATCATATTTTTCAATCTTAACAAACTTACATTTATCACCTGCCATATGATTTGGGAATCCATTGTGAATAATCTAGTAATTCTTCTCCTCTCTAGAATGAAAAGCATTCAACATACTTCCTTCAATGTTGTGACCTATTTCCTTATAATTTTCCTTCACACATATTTCAATATTAGTAAATTTAGTTCCAATATTTAAAGCCATTAACAAGAATTCATCACTTCCTTCATCTAAATAATATGATTCTTCATCATCAGATACACCATTGTCCTTTTCGACATGATAGCTCTTTTTGACAAATTTACCCTTATGATCCTTTTTTTTTCATTAGTAACTTTAGTTGGACATTTACATGCATAATTACCTTATTTCCATAACTAAATTATTTTAAAGGTAGCTTACCTCTACATTTTCTAGTACCATTTTTCAATCTCTTCACAAGGCTTGCTTCCACCTCATCAACATCATCTAGATCTAATATGTCATCCTTTTCCACTTTGTAGAATTTGAAAGAAGTTTCCTTGTTTGGAGCATATTGACCAAACTCTCCAATTTCAAAAGAAGTTAAAGCACCCAACATCTAATCTCTAGAATAATTATCCAAATTTTGAGCTTCTTCAATAGAAAAAGCTTTAGAACTATGAGCTTTAGGAAAAGTTCTTAATAATTTTTTCACAACTTTGGTTTCATCTAGCTTTCCACCAAGACCATTGATGGTATTGACAACTTCATCAACTCTAAGCATGTAGGTAGTAATATCTTCTTGTTCAAACATCCTTAGGGTTTCAAATGTGTCTTTTTAGTTCTACAAATTTTCTTGTTTGACCATATCATCTCCTTCATAGATACCTTCTAGATTTTTATATATCTCTTTAGTAGACATCTTACTTATTACCTTTCGAAGTTCATAATTAGGGAGACCACTTAGGATTGATTTGCTTTATTTTCCATTTTTTTCATAATCCTTGATATCATCATCACTTGTTGGACCATTTTCAGGAATAATATAACCTTTTTAAATATATTTTCAAACACCAAGTCCAAGAGATACCATAAAGGACTCCATCCTATATTTCAAAAAGGAAAAATTGTTCTGTCAAACAAAGAAGCTTTAACACCTTTCCTATGTGTCATCAAGATTTACCTAAAGTGATTAAGCTTCTTCTTGGGAGCCAAAAATTTCATACCAATTGTTAGATGCACAAGAAAAATAAGAGGGGGTGAATTAATTGTATACTTTAAAACATTCAAACCCTCTCTATGTTTTCAACCCCTTATTAACCATTAAACCCTTAACATGCATTAATAGAATGTAAACATGTACATAAGTAATGAAAACACATAAAAAACATAAGAACACTAGATTTATGTGGAAAAAACAAGAAGGTAAAAACCATAATGAGAATTAGCTCACTAATATATGAATTGCAATAATAAATACAATAAGGCCCACTACCTTGAAAGATAAATAATGGCTTACTACTAGTTGCTAACTTCCAAAAGACTCACTATCTAAAAGAAATAAGAATAGAAGAAGGGGTGGATCAATACAAATTTTAACTACTAACAATGCATCTCTAATATTCTAAAGGTAAAATTCCACTAAAGTACAAAAAACCTCATAAAATAGACTAAAATGTATATACCTTCTATTCACTGCATCTAGAAATCATAGGAATTAAGGCTCACACTGAGATTATCACACTTGATCACATTTGCGTATTTTTCACAACACACTCTACACTAATCCACACACAAAATATCCTTCCATTTGTACCTTATTCAACCTAAAACAATCTCAAATAGGTTGGCCTTAAGGAAATGTATACACCTCAACCGTGCAAAATCAAATAGGTTGACATGAAAAACTTCCATCGAGGAGATAAGTGAAGGAAAACCATGCCACTATTTATTTTTCTTTGATACCAATTTGATGCATAACAGGGTTAAGGTTGTCAAAAAATCACAATTAGACAAACTTCTCAAATCAGAAACCCTAACTTGGTGCCTTTCTCCCAAAATCTTTAATTCTTCTTGTAGTACTTGGAACAAAGTTTTTCTCACAAAAATTTCAGACCAGACCCAATACCCAATTTGTGAACATCATTCTTGATACCCTTTAAGCCACTTATAAACATATCAAACTTTTGTATATGTTTGTTTTGTACCCTCAAATATTGACTACTATGATTCAATTAGGCCTAATTAGGCTAGTTCAATAAAGCAACAATATGAAATTCAATATCCCAACTTTAATTATTTACTCTGGGGCTTCCATCATGTCACATGGGGTATGAATATAGACTTCCCATCAACTAGAACCAATTCCAAATCATCTTTCTATCAAAACCTACATCTACCTACTCACCCAAGCCTAATACATAAAGATATTAGGTTAGGGTTGCATCAAACTCGACCCTAACTCCATCCCCTGATCCTACAAACCCTAAAAAAATTAAAAGTACCATAACTACTTCGATTCCACTAATTTTCATAATTTTCCACTAGTGGAATGGTCCCCTAATTCATATTTCTTCTCTCAAACCCTCAAAACTAGGGTTTTTTGGCTGCTTTCAATAATTTGGCTCTAACTCGCTTCAAACTTTATGAAAAAAATGAAATAACTTGCAAAAGGAAGTTAACTTAGTCCACCATGAATCCAAATACAACTTAACACATTTCCAGGCTATACAAAATCATACAAACCCCTGTAGTAGCAAGAAATCAATACAAACACACACAAAATAGAGTTATTCTGATTGTTGAGCATTAAAATCATCTCCAGAAATTTCCTCCAACATCCTAGGGAATATTTAAAATTTTACAAGCCAAAACTAATGGTTCCAAATTTTTTTTCAAACATCCAACCCTTCAATTTCCATACACACCAAAATTGCAAAGTTGCTTATGCAACTTTTGCAACATTTTGCAACAAATGACAACTTGACTCCAAACTAACCCCACATAACTTAAAACATCACACATGGTATAAATAGACCTTATTACATAAAAATTGACTCAACATCATAAAAGACTCACATTTGACCCCTATTTACATTATGTTGACTAGGTTCCCCTACACCAGCTTAACACATTATTGAAATATAAGAAAGAGGTAAATGATAAACATGAAGCTTGATACCCAATGACTCAAAGGATTCAAAAAAAAATTAGAGGTTAGAGTGAAGGTTTTTGAATGAAGTAAATGATGGTAGAAGTTAAAGGGTAAGGTTGATGCTTGACTCTTGAATCTCGAAAGGTGTAATGAGTATCAAACTTTAGTTTTTGAACTTCTTCCTTAAGACTTTTGAAAAACTTAAAGTATAAAGTAAGGAGGATACTTGACACCTGGCCCCTGATGAAAATGAAATATAATGTTGGTGAAGTAGATGACATATGTAGGAAAAATGGTAGAACCTAACTGAAATGGTGAAAAAGTGGTACAGTGTTATCATATTGTTTTAGGACATAGAGCACATCCACTTCTTCAATTCCATTGAAGGATAACCCTAGAAATCTCAATGCAAAGGAGAAAGAGATCTTGAAATAGGGTTTTCCTAGGGGATAAATTCAAAATAATAAAGGGTTCACCTCCAAGTAAGAACTTGGAAATACTAATGCAATGCAAGATGCAACACTAAACCATAATTCAATGCAATGACCTACAAAATGACCTAGAAATGTAAATGAAACATCACAAAAAACTACATAAAGTGATATGTGCACCTAGGAATCTAGAAATGATTGGAAGTAAGTCTAAAATACTAGAAATTCTACCTTTAATGCTGAGTAGGAATCATTGACCAAGTTGGGAAAATCATTCTAGAATTTGGGTTTCTGTGTGGGAACGAGAATTTTCCAAATGGGTATCTAAATCTGCAAAAATCTAAATTTTGATCAAAACTAAGACTCATTCGCTAGAAGTGCTGAATCATTCTAGTTAGTGTTTTCTAAAGCTTCAAATTTTGATCATGATCTTCTCTTTCCAGTCTATCCTTCCTGATTGATTTATAGATTTGAAACCATGATTTGCAACCTGTAGGTGTTCTCCAAGGCTTGATGACAACTTTGACAACTTTGGATAAATTGAAAGATTTTCTCCAATCTTTCTCCTTAGGAAATCTGCAACCTAGACCTACAAATCACACACAAAAGAGAGGGAAAAATGTGTTGGGTTAGTGGATAGGGATTTTCCTTGGTCAAACCTTATTTTGTTAATCAAACATTGAAATATAATTAAATAGGAATAGAGAATGATGAATGAAAAAAATAAGATGTTGCAACTCACCAAACCCTATCAATGAAGTGTTGCAAATATGTGTGAGATGGATCCAATGGATGTAGATCTTGACTCTTGCTTGAATGTGATAAATCTTGAATGAGATGGTAGCTTGAATCATGAGATCCTACACCATAATTGTTAGCTCCAGAATAAAAATGATGCATGAAGTACTTGACATGATAATTGATGCTTGAATACTGCTCTAAAATGCTTGATAATTTTCCCTTGAATGCTCTTAAATGCTCTTGAAAAAAATTGAATGCACTTGTAAACTTAAAATTCTATAAGGATGAATACTTGAATGGTTGAGGTTAAAATCAGAGAAATAAACTTGTATTTATACTTAATTATGCAAAAATTCTAAAAATTACAACACTACAAGCTGACATCAAATCTAGGAGGATTAAATCCCACCAAAAATTTGAATTAATTTTGATCTCGTACCACACAGGACTCATTCACCCAAGGTGTCAAATGAGTCCTACCAAGAATAATTTTTGGGACCATTTTTAAAAATGCTTAGAAAGGTGTGAAACTAGAATCAAGACAAAAAAATCTAGGTGGGACTCATTCACCCAAGGTGGTGAATGAGTCCCAAATCACTAAATCTAGGCCATTCATGCCTAAAACACCTGAATTATGATTGGGTATTGATTTATGTTAGGATTATCCTTGAAAAGATGCATTAAATGGGGCTTATGGATGCAAAATAAGGCCAATTAAAGCATAAAGTGGCCTAAATATTAATGACAACCCTAGAAAAATGTGAAAGTGTGTTACAATACTTTACAACACTTTAAACAAGGCACCAATAAGCTCATTTAGTTTACAAGGGCCCAAGACCTCATGTGAATATGTTAGACATGTTACAACATTAAATCAAGGCCAAGTTAGGGGGACCTTTCTCCATCATTAC
Organism: Sequoia sempervirens; assembly: GCA_007258455.2. Taxonomy (NCBI): domain Eukaryota; kingdom Viridiplantae; phylum Streptophyta; class Pinopsida; order Cupressales; family Cupressaceae; genus Sequoia; species Sequoia sempervirens. The sequence continues at coordinate 296,565,885 of VDFB02058242.1, read as the reverse complement.
ATCCAGCCCCCAATTTAGTGAGAGGATGAACTTGCTTCAAAATCACACTAAAGTAGACTAGGTGCAACAATGCCAGCAAGATAAGATGTCCATGATCAAGAGGGGTTCGAATTCACCAATGATAGTAAGAATGGATATCATGATCAAGAGGTTTGCACAAGCCCCCAGGACCAAGATCTTATGGTAAACCAACATAAGCACAAAATAACACACACAAGAATGATATAAAGAGAAAAAAGGAACAAGCATGCACTATGAAATACATAAAAAAAATGAAACAACATGGAAAAGTAAAGGGAAGATCAAGCTTTGAATGTTTATCTAATGTGATGTGGATTAGATCTAAGTTGTTTGTCCAAAAAAATGCATACTCACTTTGAGGCAATAGAACTCTAGGTTGTCTAATAGGTGAGAAGTCCAAGAAGGTGAGACACATACACTCATGGCTGGTATGCTCTCTCTCACACACACACAAGTAGCAAAGGGAAATTCATGCCTTTGTTTGACTTCCTGTCAAACCATACTAAAGTTATACCTCTCGATAACTTTAATAAGGTGCCACACAAATTATTTTCGAGCTTCATGAGACAAGAAAATATTTCTATGCTTATAACTCATGAAAAAAAAGATGTCTCCACAAGAATGCAAGTTGTGTTATGCAAGGTGCCCATATAATTGAAAAATGAAAAATGCAAACAAATTCAAAGGAGTCTTGCTTAGTTCATGCTAGGCCTTTAACTTAGGGAACATTGTGCTTAATATTTCCAAGAGAGGGCCAATCAAAGAATAGAAAATTCACAACTTACGGGATAGATTGTGTCACAACAAGCCACTAAGAGGAATGCAATATGCTAAGAAAGATCATGCTATTGAAGTACATCACACTCAATTTCATCCACAAAGAAAAAAACACATTGTATAAAGTAAGAATACTACACCAAAAACCATGAAAATAAAAATGCAAAAGAATAATGCCAATGTATGCCCACACTTTAAAGAAATTTCTAAACACCATGTTGTGAGCAATTACTTTAAAGTAGAAAATGATAAATAAAAATAGAAGAGGAAGAAATGAGATCTAACTTCGAAATCCCTATGCCAAGTCATATGTTTTTGAGTAAAGTTACGTCATGCAAAAAGGACAAGAGAGCGAGGGCACCCCCAAATGAAAATTCAAACGCATAAGGGAACTATGGATTTGGGGTCAGTATGTTCTTGCTACAATGTTTCTATAGATCTCGAAACTATCATCATTCCACAAATACACATAGTACTAGAAGAATGACACAAAGATAGTGAAAAACAAAGAAAACCCTTTCAGGTCAACATGGAAGAGACATTTAAATTTCCGGACACCTTGCATCATCCCCAAAAGGAAAACATGAGACAAATGAAAAATAGATAAACAATGAAAGGAAAATAATTTTGGGTCAACATGGAAGAGACATAAATGTTTTAACACCTTGTGTCATCCCCAAAAGGAAAACACAAGAAAAATGAAAAAGAAAAAGTAAAGGAAAAGATAAAAGTTTTCTGAAATAGAGAAGAATGAACGTACAAATAGAGTAATGTCACAAAGAGAGAGAGAGAGAGAGAGAGAACATGAGACATAATAGTATGGGGGATCACATTACACACATGCAATCAAAGAAATAATGAAAAATACTAGTAAGGCACATGCAAGTCAACCTAAAGTAGGTCGTCTGCATCCCAATCATGTTCATTGTATACCGAAGGCGGTAAGCTAGTGAAAGGGACAATAGCAAGTACCAAACTAGGACTAGCACTAGGTTCAACACTCTTCTTGGGAGAATTTTTGTTTAAGCTCATGGAAGAAGGAAACAATGTATTCAATTCATTATGCACATCTTTGCCAATTTTAGCAACCTCATCATCATCATCTAATTTCATCACAACAAGAGGTGATATGATAGTGTCTAAAGAATGTTTTAGCCCTTGTTGCGGTTGTTGTATTGTATTATTTTTTTTGGGGTGGGGGTAGGGTCATCATGCATTGCTTCTATAGACACTAAAAATTATCCTAGGCCTGTGACTTAGATTCTTCATCATTTCCCCTTTCGTCTTTTATTTTCTAAAGTCACGTCTTCTATTAATTAAATAATTTTAACTATTTAATAAATTTGTTTCTAATATTTATTCCTCCTTGATTAATTAAATAAATTTTATTTATTTAATTTTCATCTATTCTTTTGAATTTTGAATTAAATTATTATTTGATTTAAAAGGTTGTCTTTGTCACATTCTTCTATGATTAAATAATATCTTTATTATTTAATTATTCATTGGCCACCTAGATTAAATAATTTTTATTATTTAATTCCTCCTATCACCTCTTTTTTTGTGCCAATATTATCTTCCACCTCAATTCCTTCTCTATCTATGACTCAATTAACCTCCACCCTTGATTAAATTATCCATAATTTAATCTTGATCGTTAATCCTTATAATGTTTCCCTAACCCTAATCCTTATAGCATCTTTCGATCTTGGCCATTGGTTGTCATGTCTTATTGGCTTTCAATTTCAACCTTCATTCAAAATTGTCTTTTCTATAAAAGACCTTGTCATTGTCATTTTCATCATCTAGAGTTTACATGAGCTTAGGTGATCTTATACTATCTTGCTATCTTGCTATCAACATCAAATCAAATGCATCCATAGTCATTTAGAATCTTCAATATTTTTATTTTCCATTGTCATAGGTCTTTATTGCATACTCAAAAATTTGAGGGAAATTATTATATTCAAGCAAAATAGAGAAGTGCAATGAAGGTGAATCAATGGTGGGATGAAGATTTGGTAATATTGTTCCATGTTTTTATGTCTTTATGCTTATTTTACTTCATTTTTTATTAGGGTTTGATTTATATGCTTTATAGCCTAACTTTTAATATTTTAACCCTAATTACAATGGTGAACCTGATGTGAAAGGGAAAAATTGCATAGATCATATGAAAATATCCATTTTGTAGGATACATGTCTGGGATATCATGCCACAACTGACTTTGTTTTGCTACAATCACCTCACCTTTTTGGTTAACCTCATCCAACATCGACCTGAGCGACATCTATTTTTCATGAACCATAGTAAACATCCAGAAAGCCACTGCCACAATTTCTAAGATGCATTTTCTTCTGTCTATGAGCCACATTTGTGATTTTTTGTGATGCAATTTCCTTTTTCTTTAGAATTTTAATTTTTTTGTCAAAATTTTTAGTTTAGGTCATTCACAGTTCATAGCATATTGACTTTTTGTTACTAATGGTTGATTTGTAGCATGTGGCATAGTGGAATAGAGATATTTCACTTGAAATTTTTATTAAACCATCTTGTCTTCTTTTCATTCACTCATTGGATTAAAATTAACCTTGCATTCACACATAATTGGGATTAAATTTACCTTAATTTTCATTTCAATCATTGGTTTAAGAAGAACTTGCATTTCACTCATTGGTCTAAAATTAACCTTTGCATCAAGTGTCTTTTCAAATATTGCTTTGAAGAATAAAAAGAACAAGTGTTTTCATTATCTTATGATTTTCATTGTGCTTCAAGGTGTGTATGCACTTCTCTCAAAACATTTGGTGATTTTGAGAATCAAAAACATCTTTTGGAATTTTGTATAATCACCCACACATTTGGATTTTGGAATTAAAATGAACCCCATGCGAGTGTGAGGAAAAGGTGTTGTGTATGCTCTCTCCTTGTGCTTCATGTGATCTTGGATGATCAAAAATAATATCCTTGCCTTACTTTTGTTACCTTTAGAGGGGATTTCCTTGGAAGAGGGAATGACTCCAACTGATTTTTTTCCTCAAGCTAGTATGTAAAAGGATAAGACTAAATTGCCATGTCCTCACGATGGTCTTTACCCTTTTCATACAATGTCACTTGAAATAGGGTACTTACGGTAAAAATTATAAGATCCCCTAGTAGACTGATTAAATCCTTAAGTGGTTTTCTGGATGCTTGTGGGGAATCGTGTCCCTAAGTATTTACTAAGAACCTTTGTTATAGTGGCCAAAATCCCTTTCACTTGCTAGCATAGGAATGGTCATTCTAAAGCCACCCCACATCTGTACTAAGCATGTGTAGAGTCATCAATTCCTCTTTTGGGAATTGAGACTTGGTGAACCCAAGAAATGAGTGTCATCGAGGGGAGCCAATGCCACCAAGTCTCTAGTTGTCCACCTTGTTTAAGTGATTGGAGAAATCTAAGTGGGGATCTGGTGGGTAGTATCTCTTGAGAAGCCATAGGTTGTGAACTATGTTTGCAAGTTTCTTTTACACATTTAAACATCTTACACATTCAGAACAAACAAAAGACAAGTGTTTGTAGATTGTTCTTTGTATTTTCCAAAATTAAACATCATAAAATCACCTCAAATTTTGGTCAAAATCTGGTCAAAATAATCAAAACACATAGAAGACCAAAATTCACTATCATAAACCATAACCATGACACAAAAACCTACAACCACAATTCCAAAAAACTACAATCAACTGTGCATCACCGTAATTGATAGCTGAAATGACACAACTGCCTAAAACCAAAAATCTTGAAGAAAACTGAAACAAAGCCATTTGTCAATTGATCCTGAGTATAACCTGAGTCTTTAACCATATGCTTGTAAGAATTCCAGACACCACTCATCCATTCATTCACCATTGCATACCTTGCATGCATCTTGAAAAACATTAAGGAATCTTCTATCTTGCATAGACCTTGTTGTGAACCTTAGTTTTGGCGACCTATCAGATTTGAGGCTAGTTCATAAAGATCAAATCAAAAATTGTCTTGACTTCATCCTTCCATAATCTTTAGTCCTTTTGTCATATAGGTTGGTTTCTTAACTCCCAAGGCTAGTTTGAGACCACCTTTGTCAACCTTTTTTCATTTTAGTCACCATCATCTTTGAAGTCTTGATAAAATAGATTTGTGACCTTGGCTACCTTGATTTGATCTTGCAACCTTGCTTTGATCTCACTATAGGTAATTTAGTATTCATTACCCTAGTTGGCATTACCATTTCCACTTGCATATCATTTGAGAATATTTTGGACACCATTTTAGGCACTTATATCTCAAAAATTCAAAAAAATAGACATTTTGCATAAACTATGCCTTGGTTGGACTTCATTGTGACATTACTCTATTGACCTTTTGACATTTTTTCACCTTGAATTAGTAACTTGGCATTGTCCCTAGGCATATCCTTCCATAGTCATCTTAGGCATCACTCCAATCCATCTTCATAACCATGATCTCTTCCAAGTCTTACATGGTTGAAACTAGGTCAAAAAGGAAACAAAAAGACAATATGGCTACCCCACAAGACAATGAATTTATCAATCCATTTGGAAACTCCTCATAAGGGACATCAAGACCACACAAATACTTATTAGACAAACTTTTCATTAGAGAAAAAAATTGACACATTGTAGTAGAAGACTTAGAAGCCGCTGCACAAGATCCTGAGTTTTCCTCTTTTGTGGATGAATATTTGTCACTAGATCCTCAACATTATTTGGTTAAACTATTGATAGAAGGTTCTACATTACCTCCTGGGTTTGATGTGCATACATTTCAAACCTCATCCACACCTACTAATCAAAATCAAGGAAACAACACAACCATCTCTAATGGATCTATCCCACAAGTTAGTACTTCCATACCATCAAGAGGAGCTACACAAGATGTGATGAAAATACAGACCTCCCTATTTGGCACACAAGGAACATCACAAGACATGAAATTCACTATATGAGCATCATCATCAAGGTCATTTGGCACAAATCACACAACTAAAAGGACAAAAGTCACTATCAACACAACAAATTCCATACCAAGTGCGAAAAATTCCATTCCAATCATAACAAGTGCCATACGAAGCATTGAAATTTTACAACATACCACTACATTGCAAACAAGACATATACCACCACATGGAAACCAATGGTCTTTTATACAATTTGGAAATCCATGTGGTCATGCTTCTACAAGCTTAGGAAATACCCAATCCAATACCCTCCATAACATCCATATTCCTAATCAACACATACCAAACCAAAATACATCACTCATATACACTTCCAATATACCAAACCAAAATCCATCCTACACCCATACATTAAACCAAAACCTATCTCACAATATTGGATTCCAACATGGCTACCCACACCCCAACAATACACAAAGCACACCATTAGCCCAAGTGGATGGTTTGTAAACATAATTGCTAGCTCTATAACAACAAATGGACAACATGCAAATGTCTAGCAAAAAGACCTACTCAACAAAAGATTTGTGTCCATTTCCCTTTGACAAGAGTTTATATATGCCACCCTTCCCACATGGCTATATTATACCAAACTTTCCTAAGTATAATGGGATGCATAATCCTATTGAGCATGTAAGAGAATTTTCCACGACTTGTATTGATGTTTCATATGATCCTACATATCTTATGAGACTCTTTCCATGAAGTCTTACTGGCATAGCACTGGAATGGTTTTCTCAACTCTTGAATAGCATAAAAACATGGGGTGAATTAACTAAAAAAATTATCGACTACTTCGCCTTTAACATTGACAATGAGATCACAATAGTCACCTTGTACCACTCTACCCAAGATGAAGGAGAAAATTTTCTCACCTTCTTCCAACAATGGAGAAGTTTGGCTAGTTGATGTTTGGTTGAGATACCAAAAAAACAAAAGGTCACCGTGTTCCTAGAAAACCTTAATCCAAAATTGATAAGTGACCTAAGAGTACAATGATGCACCTCATTTTTGACCTAGTGGAAAAGGGTATCATACTAGAAAAGGATCTTATTGACAAAGGTGAAATCAAATGCCAAGTAAGAATGCAAATTTCCAAAGCACTATAAATGATAAAATAAAATATTGGGCCGGGGCACGGGTAAAAGCACAAAGGCGTGTCACCGCTATAAAGAGGCGACCTTGGTAAGTCCAATTTTAAATTTGAATCGCAAGTGCTTATATACATTTTAGTTTTGAAATGATGTAAACTAGTAAAATATGTATTTTTTTTAGTATATTTTATGTTTGTATTTTTAAAATATAAAAAATTATTTTAAACTTGTTTTTAATAAATTAAAACTATAATTTAGTTGCTGATAAAATGCTGAAAAATGATGTTGCATGGGACGTCAAACTTTTTATAGTAAATTTCATTTTTTTTCTTTCAAAGTTTTTCTATGTATTTATAACTTGAAATTTTAGTGCATGGATATTATTTTTTCCAATTTTGATAAATATATATTTTTAAATAAATATTAAAATGTGCGTGAATTGAAAAACAACTGTTTTCATCGGACGTCAACTTTCATATTAAATATTTATCTAAAATGGAAACAAAATTATACCATCTTAAAATAGATTCTTTTATCTAGTGCATCATATTTTTTTCATTTTTTTTGAATAAGTTTAAGTATTTTTCCTTGGCATAGTAATCAACCTAATATTTTGTGCTGAAAACCTACTTTTAGTAAAAATAAAATATAAAATATAAATAATAATTAAACTATTAAAATAAATTTTTTTTTTTAAACTACACTTACGGATCTAAAAAAGGGTATTTTTATATTTTTTTAAAAATGTTGTTTACGATACATAAGAGTTGTAGAACTTCAAGTTTTCAAATAATTTAATATTTTTTTGGTAAGATTGGACTTAAAGTGGTATCCATGCAGCCCAACAATTTTAGTTAGAAAAGTTGTGGAAGCATCTAAGCAGCTAGAATGAATCTTACTAGATCATATGTTTGACCAAAGGAATTGATTGTTTTAGTTAGAAATACTTAGAATTGAGTTACGTGGCGATAGGTGGTAAAAATTAACTGACATAGCTTTGTACTTTTACTCTGAAACAAGAACATAACCAATGATGGCATTGTCGATGCTAAAAATATGCATGTTGGTCCCATCATCTCATTTAGAGGGTCCAATTCATCCAAAAATGAACCAAGAACTATTGATCAAACTACTAATGTTGTCTTAAGAACACAACAACCAATAACTCAAAGAAAGTTCCCAAACATCAATATACTCCTTTACCAAAACCAATTGAGTCAGTATTCAAATAAATCTAACAACACAATGCTATACAATTACCTAAACCAAAACAATACAATCTTGGATAGTTTGAGCATTCTTGGTGGGATGAAAATTCCTTTTGCTATTACCATTGACCCAAAGGACATAATCTATCACAATGCTATAAATTGAAAAATATCATACAAGATCTTGTGGAAAATGGCACTATTTAACTTAATGGGAAGCAACAACCATCCTCTAAAAACAATCATAAAGTTTTTTCTAATCCAATTCATGATCAAGGGAAAGGAAAATCCTCCAACTAGGGCAGTAAGACCAACAATAATTTAGTAAATGATACCAATGCCAAATACAATTATAACCATACCACCATCATAAACCATATTTGAGCCACTGATGAACATGTCAACACTATCACCATAAAGAACCTCTTGAATGTGCTATCGACACTCGTCTAACTAAGGTAACCATCCAAGGACCTCCTTCACAATAGAAACAACAAACCTCAAGGCCCCAATACAACCCACTTGACCAATTAGGGAAGAATCTTGCATAAATTTCTATCTAAGAATTGTTGCGTATATCGCCTGATCACCGAGCCATCCTTGACAAATATTTGTAGAACACAACCATCCCCATTGACCTTGAATTCAATCATTTCCAAGAGATGGTGGGCTAGTTGAACAATTCCCATCACACCACCTTTTTAGAACAATGCTATTCAACCAACAAGACAAACCATAATGACCCTTTGCAACTTGAAGTTCTTGTCCATAAAACAAAAGTCAGACAAGTCTTGGTAGACAGATGATCTAGGTTAAAAATTTGCACCTTGAAATTGGTAAAGATGTTGGGCTTCTTAGAATCATGTGTAGATACTACCAATAGCATTTTTATCAAGGAATAGGACGACAAAGAGTGGTCATCTAAAGGAATCATAACATTACCTATCAGAGTTGGTCCTGTAGTGATGGATACCACTTTTTAAGTCTTGGACCTCAAAGTCCCATACAACCTTCTCCTAGGCTAACCATGGATTCATGCCATGAAGGTTGTTCCATCCACATACCACCAATTCCTTAAATTTTCACTTGAAAGAATCAAAATTATGATTCCTGGTGATACCGATTTCTTTCAATACTACAGTAATTTGAGAGGGACCACTCAATTCCAAGTAATTTTCAATAATGAGGCTTCATCTTCCACTTCATCACTTTACATTGATCCATATTCATTGGTTAAAGAATCCACTGCATCTACCATACCATCAAACCCCAAGGTCCAATTCCATGATATGAGATGTGTTGAGTATTGTATGAACAATTTGTAGACAAACAACAATGCTAATGTTCAAGCCTCCAACAATGATGTCAAGATTTCTTCAAAAGCTACACAAATATATGGTTGTGTTGTGATCGAAAACTTCTAGGATTCTAATGATACATCTAGATTTACCCCATTTTCTTCTGCTCAAACATTTCATATCCATGACAACCCCATGTTTGGTCAAGATATATATGAAAATACACTCTTTGATATTGACCCTATTGAGGATATCCAAACATCATCCTACCCTACCACCTATCCTGTGTTAAGATATGTCCCCACTATTTTCACTTCTACTAAGTCATCAGCCTAGGTTGTCAAGGATGTGCAAGCCTCCGTTGATGTGAATAGTATTAAAAAGGATAGTCCCAAAGTATTCATTAATGACATTGCCACTCCTGATCATCCACTAAAAAATTTCATCACTCCATCCATCTCATCCATTCCACTCATGTCCATTCGCATCATAGACATGGATCAAAAAGTCACATCTAAAGGAAAGGAAAAAGCCAAAGCTCAAGAATCAAGAATGAAAATTCCTTTAAAATGAGATCAAGAATCAAAAGACATGATGAAAAGAAAAGAATATCTAGACAAGTCCTCTAGCTAATACAAGAACTATGGGACCAATAAAAAATAGAAGTCAAGAATAAGAAAGAATTTCAAGACACATCCTCTAGCCACCATAAAAATCTATTGGATGAATCAAAAATAAAAATCAAAAGTGAAAATCACAAAGCATTGGTTTCCAAGAATGTTCCTCCATCAAAAATCATTGGGGGCATCTATCAGTGCAAAAATTCAAGCAAAGATATTATTGATCCAAGGTTTTCATCTCCATCACTTTCACTCTTTCCATGCATTCCATTCAATCCATCCATATTCACTTATCATCTCACTTCCATTAGCGATGTCTTTCAATGTACCTTTGATGATGACCCCTCGATGTACTCTAGCTCATCATTCGCCCAAACTCGTTTTTGTCTGAAGCCTAGTGGCCCACATAGTGTGCACATTAGGAATCATCCCATAGCATCTTTTGTATGCCACTTTTATCATCTATCATATATACCACTTACATTTTGCATCCAAATTAGGTCCTTTTGTCTAGCACGGTCATCCAAAAAAGGTCAAGGCATCATCATGACATATTGGTTCTACACATAGCTTCCAAAAGTACCATCTTAACCATTAAAAAATAAGAAAAAAAATAGAAAAAAAAAATTGTTACGTTGATGAAAACCTGACAAATAGGCATTCTAGTAATACCAAAAAAATAAAAAATAAAATCAAGAAAAATAGTAAAGAGAAATAATTCGTCTAATAGTGAAAACAACTTCGGTGGTGCATTGGATAAGTACCATGGTGAAAACCTGGCAAACAGGTACCATGTGTAGCTGAATTTACTCCTACCATTATTCCAATTTGAATTTTTGCCATTTCCTATTCTCCTCATCCATAATAAATAGTGGTCCTTTACTTGACTTGGAATGATTGACATCATGCATCCTTTTTCTCTCCATAACTCCTATCGCATTCCATATCACACTTAATAGATTGGTCTTATACCCAACTGGGGGGAAATACTTGACCTCTATCGTCATTGGATCCTACACTTGTTGTGAGAGGTCACTATATCCTGAAAAGATTAAAAATAAAATATGCAAAAAAAAGAGAAAAAAAATAAATATTCCCAAAAATATAAAAAAATGAAAACATGTCAAAAATCAGAAACATCCAAATAACTTACAAAAGTCCCAAAAACATAGTCAAAGTTAGTCTTTTTAGTCCATGTCTAGTCAAACTACGTTGCCTCCATGACTAAACGCAAGTAGGGCCATCAATAGATGTGCCCCCGAGGCATTAGATTATTCCTTTTAGGTTTGTTAAATAAAAATCATGACTCATTATTTTGTAAATAAAACAAATTCATGTCATGTCAAACTACGAGGTCTCTGCACATTATTACATAGGCAAGGCCATC
>VDFB02058242.1:296527044-296554376 GCA_007258455.2 Sequoia sempervirens | reverse complement strand
ACCTAGATGGAAAATAGATTAAGTACACAAAGGATGTTACAAGTTTTTGCAGTATTTAATTTAAGGGAAAAGAGCACCAATCAAAGGAGCACTAGGAGGTCAAGGGGGGGAAGAGTTTAGAGGTGGACCAGTTGAAGTTTAGATTCCAAAAGACTTGGAAAAGTTTCAAGGCCGGGTGTATGGTGCAAGTGCACCATGAGAGTTTAATTTTGTAAGTTTTATAAATTAGGTATTTTGGTAAATTTTTATGTTTCGAATATTTTTTTCAAGAAAATAAGGTCCTTGTAGACCATTTGTAATGTGAAGTCATTTAGGGGGTCAGTTTAGAGTCACTTTGCAAAAAGTTGATAATCTTGCAATGTTTTCATGTTAAAAATGCAAAAAAAAATGTAAACTAGAATACCAACGATCTGGAAGTTTGAATGGTCATTGGAATTAGTTTAGGTGGTATTTTTTTAGTTGGAAATCTTTAAATATGTGGAATACATTGATGTAAATGTTCCTTGGTGATTTGGAAGCAAGAACTAATAAGAATCTCTCTATTTTCTTGAAATTTCTATGAAATATCTCTTTTTATAGGCCTATACGGTATCATACAAAGGAAAGAGTGGTCTAAAACCTTATGAACTCATTGGAGGCATGAATTAACTACATTTTTCATTTGGTTTGTGAGGTTTATATTGAATTTGAAGAATTTTATACTTGGTTTTTTGAAACTGCCTATGTATATCCTGATTTAAGAGTTTGACTGTTTAAAAATGCAATAATGGCCATTCCACCTATTGTATATGCTGTGTCTCAGTGGAAAGGGCCTAATTAGGTAGGTTTAGACATGTATATGTTTCTTATGTGCAAGGAAGGTCTTTTGATTCTGTGGGCTTGATGCCCTAATTGAAAAATGGTACATTTTTTAGTGTAATTGAGAAGTTTAAAAGTGGGAATGTGTGAAATTATTTGGGGCAGCATATTATGAAGGTATTTTAGGCATGTGCAAACATAATGGGACATTTTTGAAGAGGTGGAAGAGTTTCTTGAGGTTTGGAAGGAATACTTTCAATAAACCTTCTCCAAATCAAGAAAAAGTAAGGGTTTGGTAAGAAGGTGACCTGGAGGGTTTTTTGTGAGTTAAAAGTTAGATATTTGGTGTTTCTGTGGACTGGTTATGACTTCCCAATGGTGATTTGGGCTTGATAGGAAGATTAAAGTAGGGTTTCTTTGTAAAACATGCCTAATTGGCCAAGTTGGACAGTGTTGAAGCCTTGTTTTCAAAAGGTTGGTCGAAAGTGACCATAAGTGGTTTTAATATATGTTTAAGAGGAGAATAATGGGTGCTTGTAATGGTGTATGGTTTTAGGTTTTTCCAAGTATATTGTGAGTAAAGTACACAAAACTGAGTTTGCACACCTACAAGGAAGAATTACGAAGCTTGAGGAGAAATCATCCTAGATAGGATTTGGAGAGCTAAAGGCTTGGAGAATCAATTGAATTTGTGTTTAGTTGATAGAAGGCCTCCCTGTATTGCATCACAAAACCACTTATGGTCACTTTAGACCAACCTCTTCAAAATAGGGCTTCAACATTGTCCAACTTGGCCAATTAGGCTTGATTTACAAAGTAACCCTACTTTAATCTTCCTCTCAAGCCAAAATCACCATTGGGAAGTCATAACCATTACACATAAACACCAAATCTCCAACTTTTAACTCACAAAAAACTCTCCAGGTCACCTTCTTACCAAACCCTTACTTTTGCTTGATTTGGAGAGGTTTTATTGAAAGTATGCCTTCTAGACCTCAAGAAAATCTTCCACCACTTCAAAAATGTTCCATTATGTCTACACATGCCTAAAAAACCTTCATAATATTCTACTCCCAATAATTTCACACATTCCCACTTTTAAACCTCTCAAACACTAAAAAATGCACCATTTTGTAAGTAGGGCATCAAGCCCACACCATCAAAAGGCCTCCCCTGCACACAAGAAACATTTAAACATCTCAACCTACCTAATTAGGCCCATTCCACTGAGAAAAAATATATATAATAGGTGGAATGGCCATTATTACATTTTTAAACAATCAATCCCCTCAATCTGGATATACACATGCAGTTTCAGAAAAACAAGTATAAAATGCTTTAAATTCAATATAAACCTCTCAAACCAAATGAAAAATGTAGTTAATCCAAACCTCCAATGATTTCATAAGGTTTTAGAGAAATATTGCCTCTGTATGATACTGTATAGTCCTATAAATAGATATTTTTCACAAAAAGTTCAAGAAAACAGAGAGATTCTTATTAGTTTTTGCTTCCAAATTAGCAAGGAACATTTACATCGATGTATCCCACATATTTAAATATTTCCCACCAAAAAAAAGCCACCTAAACTTATTCTAATGACCATTAAAACCTCCTGACTTTTGGTATTCTAGTTTGCACCTTTCTTGTATTTTTAACATGACAACATTGCAAGATTAGAATCTTTTTGAAAAGTGACTCTAAACTGACCCCCTAAATGAATTCACATTACAAATGGTCTACAAGGACCTTATTTTCTTGACAAAAAGAATTGACACGCCAAAATTTACCAAAAGACCTAATTTATAAAAGTTGCAAAATTAAACTCTCATGGTGCCCCTGCACCATAGTTGGTTGCCATTTGGGGGCTAACATACCATATGTCTTCATGTACAGATGTGTAGTTACACAAACCCATGTCAGGGATGTGGGGTATTAGTAGCATGGTTTGAATATTTTGACCAGCTTCATTTGGAGACCTTGGAGGGATTGTGCATAGTGGCTCGATGAGGATCATCATTTACACTGGTGTCGGCAGCCTAGATACAAGGTTGGATGGACAATCCAATCCTAGCATATCATTGACATGTATTTGCCAGAAAGGGTGCCACAATAGCTTGGTGTGAAGTGTTGGTGTAATTAATTAATTAATTATTACACTAGCATAAGTTAACTTAGGTCTTGCATTTAATTAGTTAAGTTCTAGGTTGCATTATTAGGTAAATCATTTAATAAATGGGATAATATTCCCTTCCTTGTAGGGATAAGATTCTTTCTAGAAGATGAGTTGTCCTTCTAGAACTTATCCCCTCATTTAATGATCATCACCATTAGGGTTCACATGTTGTTACATGTTGTTAGATCAAGACACATGGCAACATCTCATGCATATTAGGGTTTAGCTCATGCCTATATAATCAGGCATCTTGTACATTTGTAAAATATCCAGATATCAATCAATATATCATATCAATATTGAATCTCCATTGTGCATGCCTAGTTGCAACACTTTCTAGGTGGTTGATTATCTTTCCTGGCTTAAAGGTCCTACATCGAAGACTACAACTTCAAGGACTGTGCATCCATAATCCCAACATGGTATCAGAGCTTATCCAGTGAAACATCAACCCTCGATCAAGAAAGTTGGTGTGCGAGATTCTTCGCAGGCTTGAAGGTTTCCATTGAAGGCTACTTGTTTCCACCCAGGGACCAAGCTAATTTATGAAGCAAATTGAGTCAGATCCGAGCTCGCCATTGTCTTCAGAAGGCCTCAAAACCCTAGAATCGCCTGCCCATTCATCAAAATCGGATACATCAACCCAAGAGCTTCAGAGGTATTTTTAGGGTTTGCAAAATCAATCATACTATCTGTACAATTTGCAGCAAAAAATCATCCCGGTCAGTTGTCCTCTAAGTCAATTTTTTTTTATATACGGGCCACTTTTCATTTCAGAAAAAACGGGCTAATATTTTTTATGTTTTGGAAAAAAATATATTTTGTATTTTTGCTATAGTTTGCAGAAAAATTTAAAATTATTTCGGGCGACTGCTATTTATTTATTCCGTCGGCATTGTTTGGACTATAGTCCATCGGCATTTTTATTAAAAATTAGGGGTTTGATTTATTTTTGGTCGGCCTCAAATAAAATTGAAGATTATGTTTTTTGATTTTTAATTACTTTTAGCAATATTAAAAATCAAATTCTTTTGCATTGTCGACCACTTTCAAGTTTGCGGAGGGGACGTACTTTTTGGTCCCACCAGCTATCACTTCAGACCTGGCTTTACCGTCATTAGGGGTCTCTGTCATTTCATCCTCCATCAGCGTTGTTATACTACTAGCCTCCCAGCCCGGTTGTCGGCTTTCTCCCCATCATCTGCAACTTGTCGAGCTTTGTATCACCGGTACCCGCGACCGCAGCCACCGACCGTTGTTTACTCCCATCGGACGCAGACTTACTGTCGACCATCACTGCTCATCACCAACAACCACCAACCGCCGGAGGTCCTAGCCCCATCCGCTGAGGCACGGTCACATCGCCGACCGAGGGCTCCGCTCCATCCAGCGGCGCTGCCTTGGTCGCTGCCCGTCAGCCACTCCACTGTCGCTTCGCCTGGCGGTGCTTCTTTTCTTTGCCAGCGCCGGTCCCCTGGTCATATCAGTGACCAGGGGCTATTTTTTTAAGCCCAGGTGCTTATTTTTTGCACTAGTTTAGCCTACAGGTGCCTAATCAGGGATTTTTTTCATTTGATCATAATTTTCACCCAGGGTATCAATTTTTTGCAAACGATATACCATCAAAAAGGGAATTTTGCGTACTTTCTAGTGGTGAGATCCATTCTATGAAATTTTTCTTGTAGAAGACTCTACATCCAATTGAAGTCCAAACCCTAATCTGGACTCAAAGCTGCATATCTTCTCAACCGTTTGTTGGATTTTAGTGATTCCAACGGTATCAGGAAGGTGATTCAGAGCTTTCTTTTATCAGTCTAGCCCCTTGATCAATTTCAACTCCAGGTACTCTTGCATGTGATTTTTTTAGTTTGGTGCATTTGATCAATAACCTGGTTATCCTGAAGCTTGGGATTTTTTTTTTGATCCAGGTTGCATCACTTCAGTTGTACAACATATTTGGAAGTCCTTATTTGCTGTTGAAGGTCATTTGTCTTTGTTTTTTGTGGAGAAAATTCATTATGGGGCTTGCATATTACTCTCCTTCTCTGGTTATGTTGCACAAGGGTAACTATTTGCAATGGCGAGATGGGATCTGCCACCATCTTCATTCACTTGATTTGTTACCACATATATTTGGTATTGTTCCTCATCCAAGTGAAGGTATTCATGAACTTGCTTGGAGTTGCAGCAGATACACTATTTTGGAGATCATTTCTATGCAAGTTGATTCTGATGTTTTGAATGTTATTAATCATTGTGATTGTCCTCACATCCTTTGGACTAAGCTTTGGGAGATCTATGGAGATTTAGATACTCCATCATTCCCCAATGGTCATGATTCAGAATGTCTTACTTTAGATCAAGTACCCCATGATGCTATTGTTATGCAGGAAGTTGATTGGCTTGATCTTTCCGAAGAGGTTGACAAGGTTCCTTTCAATGCTTTTTCCTCATCAGAGACAGTTGGTATCCCTTCACATTCAGTGATTCCTTGTCCAAAATCATTGATTGAGGCTTCCACTCTCATCATCCATCAGGACACATTCAGTTTATTAGACTTGACATCACATGATGGCTTCATTTCAGGTATCATTGCCTTGGCCACTTCTACAAGTTTGGAGAACATTCTTGAGGGGGTATCACTCCTCTATTCAGATTGGGATTTGGAGAGTTGTTTTGAGTCTCCTCATTTCTTTGTCTCGACCTTGATTGGGAATTTAGAGACCATCTTGGAGGCGCTTGGTTTCTCTTCAGAGATTTCATATCTGAGACTTCTTCCTTGTCATTCCATTCAGGACTTGAGGTTTCTTCAGCATCCACCATTGGATTTCCTTTAGACTTCTTTCAGTGGTTTTGAGGACACTTCATTCAGGGGGGGCTATCAAGTCTCCATCACATCCATCATATCCATTCTATATTTGTCTTTGGATACTGTTCAACATCAGTTTCTACATCATCCTGATTTGTCACCCTCTTCAGTGTTTGGGACTATGGCATTTTCATTATCATGCAAGGAGACACTTGAGGAGAGTTCAGAGACATCATCCATGTTCATCCTTCCTTCCTTCAATTCCTATCTGGAATGGGAAGCATCTTTGCACTTGCAATTGGTTTTGTTTCTTCTGAAAGGGAGACAAGTTGTTTGTCAGCATTGGATCTTGTTTTGTCTTTAGACACTTCCCTTTCTTGCAGGTGATCTCATCTTCTGGGGGGGCTATTTTGTGTCTCTCTCTTTCCCTCCTATGGGGGGGCATTGATTGTATTGTATCCATGTGACAGATGGTGTCCTTGGGGGTTATTTGGGAGTCCTCCATCCTTCCCATTCTCACATTTTTCTGCATTTTCATCTCATTTTTTGGAGAGGGGTTTTGTTCCCACTGGGTTTTCCCCTTTTCTCCGGTTGTGGGATATTTTATGCATCTTAATGTACATGGGTACCTAACATGGCCTCGTAGCTGAGACCCATCATCATCTTGCATAATCATTACAACTTCCTCCCTAAGTTGCACTTATGGGGGGTGTTGGTGTAATTAATTAATTAATTATTACACTAGCATAAGTTAACTTAGGTCTTGCATTTAATTAGTTAATTCCTAGGTTGCATTATTAGATAAATCATTTAATAAATGGGATAATATTCCCTTCCTTATTTGTAGGAGATAAGATTCCTTCTAGAAGATGATTTGTCCTTCTAGAACTTATCCCCTTATTTAATGATCATCACCATTAGGGTTCACATGTTGTCACATATTGTTAGATCAAGACACATGTCAACATCTCATGCATATTAGGGTTTACCTATTGCCTATATAATCAGGCATCTTGTACATTTGTAATATCAAGATATCAATCAGATATCCAATACAATATATCAATATATCATATCAATATTGAATCTCCATTGTGCATGCCTAGTTGCAACACTTTCTAGGTGGTTGATTATCTTTCCTGGCTTAAAGGTCCTACATCGAAGACTGCAGCTTCAAGGACTATGCATCCATAATCCCAAAAAAGAAGTAGGGTATACCCAAAGGTAATGTAGAGTTTGATCGATCATCAAGGGGAGGTGGCATTATGGGGGTTCAAGATTCTATTGATGACATTTGAGTAGAGTATATATGGTTTTAGGATTTTCCATGGGCATGGAGGGGTGGATCGCCAGATGCAGGGGAAATGACTGATTATGATAGTTGGTGGCAGGTGCATAGGTCACAACCATTGATAGATCCCGAGCAAACCCATAGTCTAGTGAGGGCAGGTCCATGAGGACAGAGAGGAGGAGGAGAGGGAGAGGAGATGGAGGATGAGTGAGGGGTAGAGGTGATGATGGTGGAGGTGGTGGGAGACAATATAAATATGAGGGAGGGGAGGAGGAGGAGGAGGAGAGAGATAAGAGGAAGAGAGACAAGAGGAGGGGAGACTAGAGACAAGAGGGGGGGGCAATGAATATGGAGAGGGAAGGAGTAGGTAGGTGGTAGATGAGGGAATGGAGGATTATTGATGGAGATGAGGGTATGATGATATACCTATCAGGGGTGGGGAGGAGGATAGGTATCAAGAGATACAAGATCTACAGGCCAAGATATAGGATCTAGAGGTTGAGTTCTAGACTGCATAGGTAGAGAGAGATGGACTTCACATAGAGTAGGACACTCTATGGTCAAAGAATGATATGGCAGTGATCTAGGATTAAGATGCAAAGTAGAGGGTTATTGATTTCATGACCACATGCATAGGATCTACCACTGACACAACACAGACACTCATCAGAGTGAGAAGGCAAGAGCAGTACTATAGAGATCTATATGAGCATGCAGTCCTAGTTAAGTGCCAGGAACCTAGTCCATCAATGGCACTGAGCAATGGTTGATCCCATAGAAGATGGTCATAGAGTTGGTCTTGCAGTAGGGGAGAGAGTAGTGTTGGAGTATTAGGGCCTTATGACAAATCATCACCCTATGGAGAACATGGTAGCTCAAGATAGACCCCATTTTTACTTATGTATTTTGACACTTGTACTTTGTCCATCGAGCCTACAAGCTCTTATTTGGGAGATAAATTATGACATTCTACCGTGACACATTTTTGAGCAATATATATATATAATTTGGCAGCGATGATATGATGTGCAGTCTTTTATTATGCATGTGTTATATGATGGATGCTTTTACAATGTTCATGCAATCTATATGATGATGCAATGGTTTTGTATGTTGATGCCTTATATATGATCCTATGTGATGATGCATTTACTTTTATGATGTTGTTTATGCCATCAGATGCTTATAAATGATGAGATATGATATAATTTTATGTTTATGTGATGCAAATGTAAACATATATGGAATATGATGAATGGTCATGACTAATGATTATGAATGCTAATGGATAGTTATATGTATTCCTATATGCCTAAATGTCATAGATGTTTTTTTAATATTTTCTTAATGCACATGTATATGATGCACTATGTATGGATGATAATTTGTATATGATGTTCTAACATGATTATACATGCAGGATATGTGTTTTGTGTGTCATAGGTATCTATCAAAATGTGGATGGAAGAAATGTTAGCGTGGAATACATGGATGTTAGGGTATGTGCAGGACCATGATAGGCTAAAAAGCGGCGACATGATGGGTATGTGTAGGGTATGTGGCTGATGAATTTTTTTATTATCCAAAATTGATGAAACAAAAAGGGTTTTTAAAGGAGATTCTTAGCTTTCTACCAACATAAAGTATGCTTTACTTTGAATTTAATAAATAATTATTATTAATTTTCTATTTGAATTACGACTAAATTCTTGATTGATAAGTTGATTGAAAAAAATCTATAGCTTTCAAACAGTATCAAACTTTTTGAATTTGTAACATGCATCACATTCTATGCTTCACATATTAAGTATTAAAAAAAAATTGAATTTCATGAAGTTTTGACAAAGTTAAGGTGGTCAGACATACGATTTTTTATTTCAAAGTTGTAATAAAAAATTCATAATTAATTATTTAGTTTGAAAAAAATTACAAAAAAATATGCATCACATTGGGACATGAGTCCTCTACTTATATATAAAATATTATAAAAAAATATTATCATTTTATTGTGGTTAGGGTGGTCAGACAGTACCTACTTCTTATTTTTTCCCTAAAATTTAAGTACTACTATATTGAAATTTCAAATTTTCACCAAATAGATTTTTTTTTAAAATTAAACCTAGCAGTTTAGAAACTACATTCAACTTTCTATAGATTCTATTCTTACATATTTTTGAAATAATATAGACAACTTATTCAATTTTTTATGTTAAGTTTCCTAACTTTATTTTTATGAATTTTCATCGCCACTTAAGGGCCTATTTTTTCCATAATGATCTTGCACATACCCGTTAGTATGATAGAAGAATCTTTAATTTTTTTCCAAATACATAATAGGCCCTACACTAATCATCATTAGTCATTAAAATGACACAAATGGACAACAAACACCATGGTATGAGATATACCAAGGTGTGCAAGGCCATCCACTTGCAAAATAGATAGTCACAAACAAGGAATGTATCAACTCATACTAAGGGCATAGATTCCCCAGTCTTTTTGTCAAGACATTTCACAAACAACAATCAAAGAAAAGAGTCAAGAGACATCATCACTCCTCTAAATCCTTAATGGGAAATCCTCGAGGAAGATAGTAACCTAGCTCAAAGACAAATGAAAAAAAAAAAGATAAGATAAAAAAAACTACAAAGTCAAAAGCCATTCAAAGTCTTTGCCAAAATTTAATTGTATGAACAGGTTGATTGTTTGAAAAATCCTAGTTTTAGGATAGACACATATCGTATAAGACGTCGAGTCTGGTTTTGATCATCTGGCCCCCTATATAAGGAAGATGGTGATGTTTTATTAAATGATAATGTCTGACCTCGAGAAGCACACATCCTGTATAAGACATAAGTTGACTATTTTGATGGTTTAACCATTTGACTATTTTAACAATTCATTTGGTTTGATTGCATGACTTTGTTGACTTGTTTGTCTTGTTGATGTGTGACTTGTTTGATGTTTTGATGAATATTTGTGTCTATGTTAACAAGTTCTAATTTATTGTGTCTAACACGGAAAACCCTAAAGGACCAACCTAGGTGGCCTTGGGGGCTCATCGACAGATGGCCTTGCCTATGTAATAATGTGCAGAGACCTCGTAGTTTGACATGACATGAATTTGTTTTATTTACAAAATAATGAGTCATGATTTTTATTTAACAAACCTAAAAGGAATAATCTAATGCCTCGGGGGCACATCTATTGATGGCCCTACTTGCGTTTAGTCATGGAGGCAACGTAGTTTGACTAGACATGGACTAAAAAGACTAACTTTGACTATGTTTTTGGGACTTTTGTAAGTTATTTGGATGTTTCTGATTTTTGACATGTTTTCATTTTTTTATATTTTTGGGAATATTTATTTTTTTTCTCTTTTTTTTGCATATTTTATTTTTAATCTTTTCAGGATATAGTGACCTCTCACAACAAGTGTAGGATCCAATGACGATAGAGGTCAAGTATTTCCCCCCAGTTGGGTATAAGACCAATCTATTAAGTGTGATATGGAATGCGATAGGAGTTATGGAGAGAAAAAGGATGCATGATGTCAATCATTCCAAGTCAAGTAAAGGACCACTATTTATTATGGATGAGGAGAATAGGAAATGGCAAAAATTCAAATTGGAATAATGGTAGGAGTAAATTCAGCTACACATGGTACCTGTTTGCCAGGTTTTCACCATGGTACTTATCCAATGCACCACCGAAGTTGTTTTCACTATTAGACGAATTATTTCTCTTTACTATTTTTCTTGATTTTATTTTTTATTTTTTTGGTATTACTAGAATGCCTATTTGTCAGGTTTTCATCAACGTAACAATTTTTTTTTTCTATTTTTTTTCTTATTTTTTAATGGTTAAGATGGTACTTTTGGAAGCTATGTGTAGAACCAATATGTCATGATGATGCCTTGACCTTTTTTGGATGACCGTGCTAGACAAAAGGACCTAATTTGGATGCAAAATGTAAGTGGTATATATGATAGATGATAAAAGTGGCATACAAAAGATGCTATGGGATGATTCCTAATGTGCACACTATGTGGGCCACTAGGCTTCAGACAAAAACGAGTTTGGGCGAATGATGAGCTAGAGTACATCGAGGGGTCATCATCAAAGGTACATTGAAAGACATCGCTAATGGAAGTGAGATGATAAGTGAATATGGATGGATTGAATGGAATGCATGGAAAGAGTGAAAGTGATGGAGATGAAAACCTTGGATCAATAATATCTTTGCTTGAATTTTTGCACTGATAGATGCCCCCAATGATTTTTGATGGAGGAACATTCTTGGAAACCAATGCTTTGTGATTTTCACTTTTGATTTTTATTTTTGATTCATCCAATAGATTTTTATGGTGGCTAGAGGATGTGTCTTGAAATTCTTTCTTATTCTTGACTTCTATTTTTTATTGGTCCCATAGTTCTTGTATTAGCTAGAGGACTTGTCTAGATATTCTTTTCTTTTCATCATGTCTTTTGATTCTTGATCTCATTTTAAAGGAATTTTCATTCTTGATTCTTGAGCTTTGGCTTTTTCCTTTCCTTTAGATGTGACTTTTTGATCCATGTCTATGATGCGAATGGACATGAGTGGAATGGATGAGATGGATGGAGTGATGAAATTTTTTAGTGGATGATCAGGAGTGGCAATGTCATTAATGAATACTTTGGGACTATCCTTTTTAATACTATTCACATCAACGGAGGCTTGCACATCCTTGACAACCTAGGCTGATGACTTAGTAGAAGTGAAAATAGTGGGGACATATCTTAACACAGGATAGGTGGTAGGGTAGGATGATGTTTGGATATCCTCAATAGGGTCAATATCAAAGAGTGTATTTTCATATATATCTTGACCAAACATGGGGTTGTCATGGATATGAAATGTTTGAGCAGAAGAAAATGGGGTAAATCTAGATGTATCATTAGAATCCTAGAAGTTTTCGATCACAACACAACCATATATTTGTGTAGCTTTTGAAGAAATCTTGACATCATTGTTGGAGGCTTGAACATTAGCATTGTTGTTTGTCTACAAATTGTTCATACAATACTCAACACATCTCATATCATGGAATTGGACCTTGGGGTTTGATGGTATGGTAGATGCAGTGGATTCTTTAACCAATGAATATGGATCAATGTAAAGTGATGAAGTGGAAGATGAAGCCTCATTATTGAAAATTACTTGGAATTGAGTGGTCCCTCTCAAATTACTGTAGTATTGAAAGAAATCGGTATCACCAGGAATCATAATTTTGATTCTTTCAAGTGAAAATTTAAGGAATTGGTGGTATGTGGATGGAACAACCTTCATGGCATGAATCCATGGTTAGCCTAGGAGAAGGTTGTATGGGACTTTGAGGTCCAAGACTTAAAAAGTGGTATCCATCACTACAGGACCAACTCTGATAGGTAATGTTATGATTCCTTTAGATGACCACTCTTTGTCGTCCTATTCCTTGATAAAAATGCTATTGGTAGTATCTACACATGATTCTAAGAAGCCCAACATCTTTACCAATTTCAAGGTGCAAATTTTTAACCTAGATCATCTGTCTACCAAGACTTGTCTGACTTTTGTTTTATGGACAAGAACTTCAAGTTGCAAAGGGTCATTATGGTTTGTCTTGTTGGTTGAATAGCATTGTTCTAAAAAGGTGGTGTGATGGGAATTGTTCAACTAGCCCACCATCTCTTGGAAATGATTGAATTCAAGGTCAATGGGGATGGTTGTGTTCTACAAATATTTGTCAAGGATGGCTCGGTGATCAGGCGATATACGCAACAATTCTTAGATAGAAATTTATGCAAGATTCTTCCCTAATTGGTCAAGTGGGTTGTATTGGGGCCTTGAGGTTTGTTGTTTCTATTGTGAAGGAGGTCCTTGGATGGTTACCTTAGTTAGACGAGTGTCGATAGCACATTCAAGAGGTTCTTTATGGTGATAGTGTTGACATGTTCATCAGTGGCTCAAATATGGTTTATGATGGTGGTATGGTTATAATTGTATTTGGCATTGGTATCATTTACTAAATTATTGTTGGTCTTACTGCCCTAGTTGGAGGATTTTCCTTTCCCTTGATCATGAATTGGATTAGAAAAAACTTTATGATTGTTTTTAGAGGATGGTTGTTGCTTCCCATTAAGTTAAATAGTGCCATTTTCCACAAGATCTTGTATGATATTTTTCAATTTATAGCATTGTGATAGATTATGTCCTTTGGGTCAATGGTAATAGCAAAAGGAATTTTCATCCCACCAAGAATGCTCAAACTATCCAAGATTGTATTGTTTTGGTTTAGGTAATTGTATAGCATTGTGTTGTTAGATTTATTTGAATACTGACTCAATTGGTTTTGGTAAAGGAGTATATTGATGTTTGGGAACTTTCTTTGAGTTATTGGTTGTTGTGTTCTTAAGACAACATTAGTAGTTTGATCAATAGTTCTTGGTTCATTTTTGGATGAATTGGACCCTCTAAATGAGATGATGGGACCAACATGCATATTTTTAGCATCGACAATGCCATCATTGGTTATGTTCTTGTTTCAGGTCCAATATTTTTTTTGTCATTTATAGTGCTTTGGAAATTTGCATTCTTACTTGGCATTTTGATTTCACCTTTGTCAATAAGAGGTTTTTCGAGGATGATACTCTTTTCCACTAGGTCAAAAATGAGGTGCATCATTGTACTCTTAGGTCACTTATCAATTTTGATTAAGGTTTTCTAGGAACATGGTGACCTTTTGTTTTTTTGGTATCTCAACCAAACATCAACTAGCCAAACTTCTCCATTGTTGGAAGAAGGTGAGAAAATTTTCTCCTTCATCTTGGGTAGAGTGGTACAAGGTGACTATTGTGATCTCATTGTCAATGTTAAAGGCGAAGTAGTCGATAATTTTTTTAGTTAATTCACCCCATGTTTTTATGCTATTCAAGAGTTGAGAAAACCATTCCAGTGCTATGCCAGTAAGACTTCATGGAAAGAGTCTCATAAGATATGTAGGATCATATGAAACATCAATACAAGTCGTGGAAAATTCTCTTACATGCTCAATAGGATTATGCATCCCATTATACTTAGGAAAGTTTGGTATAATATAGCCATGTGGGAAGGGTGGCATATATAAACTCTTGTCAAAGGGAAATGGACACAAATCTTTTGTTGAGTAGGTCTTTTTGCTAGACATTTGCATGTTGTCCATTTGTTGTTATAGAGCTAGCAATTATGTTTACAAACCATCCACTTGGGCTAATGGTGTGCTTTGTGTATTGTTGGGGTGTGGGTAGCCATGTTGGAATCCAATATTGTGAGATAGGTTTTGGTTTAATGTATGGGTGTAGGATGGATTTTGGTTTGGTATATTGGAAGTGTATATGAGTGATGTATTTTGGTTTGGTATGTGTTGATTAGGAATATGGATGTTATGGAGGGTATTGGATTGGGTATTTCCTAAGCTTGTAGAAGCATGACCACATGGATTTCCAAATTGTATAAAAGACCATTGGTTTCCATGTGGTGGTATATGTCTTGTTTGCAATGTAGTGGTATGTTGTAAAATTTCAATGCTTCGTATGGCACTTGTTATGATTGGAATGGAATTTTTCGCACTTGGTATGGAATTTGTTGTGTTGATAGTGACTTTTGTCCTTTTAGTTGTGTGATTTGTGCCAAATGACCTTGATGATGATGCTCATATAGTGAATTTCATGTCTTGTGATGTTCCTTGTGTGCCAAATAGGGAGGTCTGTATTTTCATCACATCTTGTGTAGCTCCTCTTGATGGTATGGAAGTACTAACTTGTGGGATAGATCCATTAGAGATGGTTGTGTTGTTTCCTTGATTTTGATTAGTAGGTGTGGATGAGGTTTGAAATGTATGCACATCAAACCCAGGAGGTAATGTAGAACCTTCTATCAATAGTTTAACCAAATAATGTTGAGGATCTAGTGACAAATATTCATCCACAAAAGAGGAAAACTCAGGATCTTGTGCAGCGGCTTCTAAGTCTTCTACTACAATGTGTCAATTTTTTTCTCTAATGAAAAGTTTGTCTAATAAGTATTTGTGTGGTCTTGATGTCCCTTATGAGGAGTTTCCAAATGGATTGATAAATTCATTGTCTTGTGGGGTAGCCATATTGTCTTTTTGTTTCCTTTTTGACCTAGTTTCAACCATGTAAGACTTGGAAGAGATCATGGTTATGAAGATGGATTGGAGTGATGCCTAAGATGACTATGGAAGGATATGCCTAGGGACAATGCCAAGTTACTAATTCAAGGTGAAAAAATGTCAAAAGGTCAATAGAGTAATGTCACAATGAAGTCCAACCAAGGCATAGTTTATGCAAAATGTCTATTTTTTTGAATTTTTGAGATATAAGTGCCTAAAATGGTGTCCAAAATATTCTCAAATGATATGCAAGTGGAAATGGTAATGCCAACTAGGGTAATGAATACTAAATTACCTATAGTGAGATCAAAGCAAGGTTGCAAGATCAAATCAAGGTAGCCAAGGTCACAAATCTATTTTATCAAGACTTCAAAGATGATGGTGACTAAAATGAAAAAAGGTTGACAAAGGTGGTCTCAAACTAGCCTTGGGAGTTAAGAAACCAACCTATATGACAAAAGGACTAAAGATTATGGAAGGATGAAGTCAAGACAATTTTTGATTTGATCTTTATGAACTAGCCTCAAATCTGATAGGTCGCCAAAACTAAGGTTCACAACAAGGTCTATGCAAGATAGAAGATTCCTTAATGTTTTTCAAGATGCATGCAAGGTATGCAATGGTGAATGAATGGATGAGTGGTGTCTGGAATTCTTACAAGCATATGGTTAAAGACTCAGGTTATACTCAGGATCAATTGACAAATGGCTTTGTTTCAGTTTTCTTCAAGATTTTTGGTTTTAGGCAGTTGTGTCATTTCAGCTATCAATTACGGTGATGCACAGTTGATTGTAGTTTTTTGGAATTGTGGTTGTAGGTTTTTGTGTCATGGTTATGGTTTATGATAGTGAATTTTGGTCTTCTATGTGTTTTGATTATTTTGACCAGATTTTGACCAAAATTTGAGGTGATTTTATGATGTTTAATTTTGGAAAATACAAAGAACAATCTACAAACACTTGTCTTTTGTTTGTTCTGAATGTGTAAGATGTTTAAATGTGTAAAAGAAACTTGCAAACATAGTTCACAACCTATGGCTTCTCAAGAGATACTACCCACCAGATCCCCACTTAGATTTCTCCAATCACTTAAACAAGGTGGACAACTAGAGACTTGGTGGCATTGGCTCCCCTCGATGACACTCATTTCTTGGGTTCACCAAGTCTCAATTCCCAAAAGAGGAATTGATGACTCTACACATGCTTAGTACAGATGTGGGGTGGCTTTAGAATGACCATTCCTATGCTAGCAAGTGAAAGGGATTTTGGCCACTATAACAAAGGTTCTTAGTAAATACTTAGGGACACGATTCCCCACAAGCATCCAGAAAACCACTTAAGGATTTAATCAGTCTACTAGGGGATCTTATAATTTTTACCGTAAGTACCCTATTTCAAGTGACATTGTATGAAAAGGGTAAAGACCATCGTGAGGACATGGCAATTTAGTCTTATCCTTTTACATACTAGCTTGAGGAAAAAAATCAGTTGGAGTCATTCCCTCTTCCAAGGAAATCCCCTCTAAAGGTAACAAAAGTAAGGCAAGGATATTATTTTTGATCATCCAAGATCACATGAAGCACAAGGAGAGAGCATACACAACACCTTTTCCTCACACTCGCATGGGGTTCATTTTAATTCCAAAATCCAAATGTGTGGGTGATTATACAAAATTCCAAAAGATGTTTTTGATTCTCAAAATCACCAAATGTTTTGAGAGAAGTGCATACACACCTTGAAGCACAATGAAAATCATAAGATAATGAAAACACTTGTTCTTTTTATTCTTCAAAGCAATATTTGAAAAGACACTTGATGCAAAGGTTAATTTTAGACCAATGAGTGAAATGCAAGTTCTTCTTAAACCAATGATTGAAATGAAAATTAAGGTAAATTTAATCCCAATTATGTGTGAATGCAAGGTTAATTTTAATCCAATGAGTGAATGAAAAGAAGACAAGATGGTTTAATAAAAATTTCAAGTGAAATATCTCTATTCCACTATGCCACATGCTACAAATCAACCATTAGTAACAAAAAGTCAATATGCTATGAACTGTGAATGACCTAAACTAAAAATTTTGACAAAAAAATTAAAATTCTAAAGAAAAAGGAAATTGCATCACAAAAAATCACAAATGTGGCTCATAGACAGAAGAAAATGCATCTTAGAAATTGTGGCAGTGGCTTTCTGGATGTTTACTATGGTTCATGAAAAATAGATGTCGCTCAGGTCGATGTTGGATGAGGTTAACCAAAAAGGTGAGGTGATTGTAGCAAAACAAAGTCAGTTGTGGCATGATATCCCAGACATGTATCCTACAAAATGGATATTTTCATATGATCTATGCAATTTTTCCCTTTCACATCAGGTTCACCATTGTAATTAGGGTTAAAATATTAAAAGTTAGGCTATAAAGCATATAAATCAAACCCTAATAAAAAATGAAGTAAAATAAGCATAAAGACATAAAAACATGGAACAATATTACCAAATCTTCATCCCACCATTGATTCACCTTCATTGCACTTCTCTATTTTGCTTGAATATAATAATTTCCCTCAAATTTTTGAGTATGCAATAAAGACCTATGACAATGGAAAATAAAAATATTGAAGATTCTAAATGACTATGGATGCATTTGATTTGATGTTGATAGCAAGATAGCAAGATAGTATAAGATCACCTAAGCTCATGTAAACTCTAGATGATGAAAATGACAATGACAAGGTCTTTTATAGAAAAGACAATTTTGAATGAAGGTTGAAATTGAAAGCCAATAAGACATGACAACCAATGGCCAAGATCGAAAGATGCTATAAGGATTAGGGTTAGGGAAACATTATAAGGATTAACGATCAAGATTAAATTATGGATAATTTAATCAAGGGTGGAGGTTAATTGAGTCATAGATAGAGAAGGAATTGAGGTGGAAGATAATATTGGCACAAAAAAAGAGGTGATAGGAGGAATTAAATAATAAAAATTATTTAATCTAGGTGGCCAATGAATAATTAAATAATAAAGATATTATTTAATCATAGAAGAATGTGACAAAGACAACCTTTTAAATCAAATAATAATTTAATTCAAAATTCAAAAGAATAGATGAAAATTAAATAAATAAAATTTATTTAATTAATCAAGGAGGAATAAATATTAGAAACAAATTTATTAAATAGTTAAAATTATTTAATTAATAGAAGACGTGACTTTAGAAAATAAAAGACGAAAGGGGAAATGATGAAGAATCTAAGTCACAGGCCTAGGATAATTTTTAGTGTCTATAGAAGCAATGCATGATGACCCTACCCCCACCCCAAAAAAAATAATACAATACAACAACCGCAACAAGGGCTAAAACATTCTTTAGACACTATCATATCACCTCTTGTTGTGATGAAATTAGATGATGATGATGAGGTTGCTAAAATTGGCAAAGATGTGCATAATGAATTGAATACATTGTTTCCTTCTTCCATGAGCTTAAACAAAAATTCTCCCAAGAAGAGTGTTGAACCTAGTGCTAGTCCTAGTTTGGTACTTGCTATTGTCCCTTTCACTAGCTTACCGCCTTCGGTATACAATGAACATGATTGGGATGCAGACGACCTACTTTAGGTTGACTTGCATGTGCCTTACTAGTATTTTTCATTATTTCTTTGATTGCATGTGTGTAATGTGATCCCCCATACTATTATGTCTCATGTTCTCTCTCTCTCTCTCTCTCTCTTTGTGACATTACTCTATTTGTACGTTCATTCTTCTCTATTTCAGAAAACTTTTATCTTTTCCTTTACTTTTTCTTTTTCATTTTTCTTGTGTTTTCCTTTTGGGGATGACACAAGGTGTTAAAACATTTATGTCTCTTCCATGTTGACCCAAAATTATTTTCCTTTCATTGTTTATCTATTTTTCATTTGTCTCATGTTTTCCTTTTGGGGATGATGCAAGGTGTCCGGAAATTTAAATGTCTCTTCCATGTTGACCTGAAAGGGTTTTCTTTGTTTTTCACTATCTTTGTGTCATTCTTCTAGTACTATGTGTATTTGTGGAATGATGATAGTTTCGAGATCTATAGAAACATTGTAGCAAGAACATACTGACCCCAAATCCATAGTTCCCTTATGCGTTTGAATTTTCATTTGGGGGTGCCCTCGCTCTCTTGTCCTTTTTGCATGACGTAACTTTACTCAAAAACATATGACTTGGCATAGGGATTTCGAAGTTAGATCTCATTTCTTCCTCTTCTATTTTTATTTATCATTTTCTACTTTAAAGTAATTGCTCACAACATGGTGTTTAGAAATTTCTTTAAAGTGTGGGCATACATTGGCATTATTCTTTTGCATTTTTATTTTCATGGTTTTTGGTGTAGTATTCTTACTTTATACAATGTGTTTTTTTCTTTGTGGATGAAATTGAGTGTGATGTACTTCAATAGCATGATCTTTCTTAGCATATTGCATTCCTCTTAGTGGCTTGTTGTGACACAATCTATCCCGTAAGTTGTGAATTTTCTATTCTTTGATTGGCCCTCTCTTGGAAATATTAAGCACAATGTTCCCTAAGTTAAAGGCCTAGCATGAACTAAGCAAGACTCCTTTGAATTTGTTTGCATTTTTCATTTTTCAATTATATGGGCACCTTGCATAACACAACTTGCATTCTTGTGGAGACATCTTTTTTTTCATGAGTTATAAGCATAGAAATATTTTCTTGTCTCATGAAGCTCGAAAATAATTTGTGTGGCACCTTATTAAAGTTATCGAGAGGTATAACTTTAGTATGGTTTGACAGGAAGTCAAACAAAGGCATGAATTTCCCTTTGCTACTTGTGTGTGTGTGAGAGAGAGCATACCAGCCATGAGTGTATGTGTCTCACCTTCTTGGACTTCTCACCTATTAGACAACCTAGAGTTCTATTGCCTCAAAGTGAGTATGCATTTTTTTGGACAAACAACTTAGATCTAATCCACATCACATTAGATAAACATTCAAAGCTTGATCTTCCCTTTACTTTTCCATGTTGTTTCATTTTTTTTATGTATTTCATAGTGCATGCTTGTTCCTTTTTTCTCTTTATATCATTCTTGTGTGTGTTATTTTGTGCTTATGTTGGTTTACCATAAGATCTTGGTCCTGGGGGCTTGTGCAAACCTCTTGATCATGATATCCATTCTTACTATCATTGGTGAATTCGAACCCCTCTTGATCATGGACATCTTATCTTGCTGGCATTGTTGCACCTAGTCTACTTTAGTGTGATTTTGAAGCAAGTTCATCCTCTCACTAAATTGGGGGCTGGATGTAATGATGGAGAAAGGTCCCCCTAACTTGGCCTTGATTTAATGTTGTAACATGTCTAACATATTCACATGAGGTCTTGGGCCCTTGTAAACTAAATGAGCTTATTGGTGCCTTGTTTAAAGTGTTGTAAAGTATTGTAACACACTTTCACATTTTTCTAGGGTTGTCATTAATATTTAGGCCACTTTATGCTTTAATTGGCCTTATTTTGCATCCATAAGCCCCATTTAATGCATCTTTTCAAGGATAATCCTAACATAAATCAATACCCAATCATAATTCAGGTGTTTTAGGCATGAATGGCCTAGATTTAGTGATTTGGGACTCATTCACCACCTTGGGTGAATGAGTCCCACCTAGATTTTTTTGTCTTGATTCTAGTTTCACACCTTTCTAAGCATTTTTAAAAATGGTCCCAAAAATTATTCTTGGTAGGACTCATTTGACACCTTGGGTGAATGAGTCCTGTGTGGTACGAGATCAAAATTAATTCAAATTTTTGGTGGGATTTAATCCTCCTAGATTTGATGTCAGCTTGTAGTGTTGTAATTTTTAGAATTTTTGCATAATTAAGTATAAATACAAGTTTATTTCTCTGATTTTAACCTCAACCATTCAAGTATTCATCCTTATAGAATTTTAAGTTTACAAGTGCATTCAATTTTTTTCAAGAGCATTTAAGAGCATTCAAGGGAAAATTATCAAGCATTTTAGAGCAGTATTCAAGCATCAATTATCATGTCAAGTACTTCATGCATCATTTTTATTCTGGAGCTAACAATTATGGTGTAGGATCTCATGATTCAAGCTACCATCTCATTCAAGATTTATCACATTCAAGCAAGAGTCAAGATCTACATCCATTGGATCCATCTCACACATATTTGCAACACTTCATTGATAGGGTTTGGTGAGTTGCAACATCTTATTTTTTTCATTCATCATTCTCTATTCCTATTTAATTATATTTCAATGTTTGATTAACAAAATAAGGTTTGACCAAGGAAAATCCCTATCCACTAACCCAACACATTTTTCCCTCTCTTTTGTGTGTGATTTGTAGGTCTAGGTTGCAGATTTCCTAAGGAGAAAGATTGGAGAAAATCTTTCAATTTATCCAAAGTTGTCAAAGTTGTCATCAAGCCTTGGAGAACACCTACAGGTTGCAAATCATGGTTTCAAATCTATAAATCAATCAGGAAGGATAGACTGGAAAGAGAAGATCATGATCAAAATTTGAAGCTTTAGAAAACACTAACTAGAATGATTCAGCACTTCTAGCGAATGAGTCTTAGTTTTGATCAAAATTTAGATTTTTGCAGATTTAGATACCCATTTGGAAAATTCTCGTTCCCACACAGAAACCCAAATTCTAGAATGATTTTCCCAACTTGGTCAATGATTCCTACTCAGCATTAAAGGTAGAATTTCTAGTATTTTAGACTTACTTCCAATCATTTCTAGATTCCTAGGTGCACATATCACTTTATGTAGTTTTTTGTGATGTTTCATTTACATTTCTAGGTCATTTTGTAGGTCATTGCATTGAATTATGGTTTAGTGTTGCATCTTGCATTGCATTAGTATTTCCAAGTTCTTACTTGGAG
This sequence comes from Sequoia sempervirens, assembly GCA_007258455.2. Taxonomy (NCBI): domain Eukaryota; kingdom Viridiplantae; phylum Streptophyta; class Pinopsida; order Cupressales; family Cupressaceae; genus Sequoia; species Sequoia sempervirens. The sequence goes on along the minus strand of VDFB02058242.1, from coordinate 296,532,193 downwards.
GTGAACCCTTTATTATTTTGAATTTATCCCCTAGGAAAACCCTATTTCAAGATCTCTTTCTCCTTTGCATTGAGATTTCTAGGGTTATCCTTCAATGGAATTGAAGAAGTGGATGTGCTCTATGTCCTAAAACAATATGATAACACTGTACCACTTTTTCACCATTTCAGTTAGGTTCTACCATTTTTCCTACATATGTCATCTACTTCACCAACATTATATTTCATTTTCATCAGGGGCCAGGTGTCAAGTATCCTCCTTACTTTATACTTTAAGTTTTTCAAAAGTCTTAAGGAAGAAGTTCAAAAACTAAAGTTTGATACTCATTACACCTTTCGAGATTCAAGAGTCAAGCATCAACCTTACCCTTTAACTTCTACCATCATTTACTTCATTCAAAAACCTTCACTCTAACCTCTAATTTTTTTTTGAATCCTTTGAGTCATTGGGTATCAAGCTTCATGTTTATCATTTACCTCTTTCTTATATTTCAATAATGTGTTAAGCTGGTGTAGGGGAACCTAGTCAACATAATGTAAATAGGGGTCAAATGTGAGTCTTTTATGATGTTGAGTCAATTTTTATGTAATAAGGTCTATTTATACCATGTGTGATGTTTTAAGTTATGTGGGGTTAGTTTGGAGTCAAGTTGTCATTTGTTGCAAAATGTTGCAAAAGTTGCATAAGCAACTTTGCAATTTTGGTGTGTATGGAAATTGAAGGGTTGGATGTTTGAAAAAAAATTTGGAACCATTAGTTTTGGCTTGTAAAATTTTAAATATTCCCTAGGATGTTGGAGGAAATTTCTGGAGATGATTTTAATGCTCAACAATCAGAATAACTCTATTTTGTGTGTGTTTGTATTGATTTCTTGCTACTACAGGGGTTTGTATGATTTTGTATAGCCTGGAAATGTGTTAAGTTGTATTTGGATTCATGGTGGACTAAGTTAACTTCCTTTTGCAAGTTATTTCATTTTTTTCATAAAGTTTGAAGCGAGTTAGAGCCAAATTATTGAAAGCAGCCAAAAAACCCTAGTTTTGAGGGTTTGAGAGAAGAAATATGAATTAGGGGACCATTCCACTAGTGGAAAATTATGAAAATTAGTGGAATCGAAGTAGTTATGGTACTTTTAATTTTTTTAGGGTTTGTAGGATCAGGGGATGGAGTTAGGGTCGAGTTTGATGCAACCCTAACCTAATATCTTTATGTATTAGGCTTGGGTGAGTAGGTAGATGTAGGTTTTGATAGAAAGATGATTTGGAATTGGTTCTAGTTGATGGGAAGTCTATATTCATACCCCATGTGACATGATGGAAGCCCCAGAGTAAATAATTAAAGTTGGGATATTGAATTTCATATTGTTGCTTTATTGAACTAGCCTAATTAGGCCTAATTGAATCATAGTAGTCAATATTTGAGGGTACAAAACAAACATATACAAAAGTTTGATATGTTTATAAGTGGCTTAAAGGGTATCAAGAATGATGTTCACAAATTGGGTATTGGGTCTGGTCTGAAATTTTTGTGAGAAAAACTTTGTTCCAAGTACTACAAGAAGAATTAAAGATTTTGGGAGAAAGGCACCAAGTTAGGGTTTCTGATTTGAGAAGTTTGTCTAATTGTGATTTTTTGACAACCTTAACCCTGTTATGCATCAAATTGGTATCAAAGAAAAATAAATAGTGGCATGGTTTTCCTTCACTTATCTCCTCGATGGAAGTTTTTCATGTCAACCTATTTGATTTTGCACGGTTGAGGTGTATACATTTCCTTAAGGCCAACCTATTTGAGATTGTTTTAGGTTGAATAAGGTACAAATGGAAGGATATTTTGTGTGTGGATTAGTGTAGAGTGTGTTGTGAAAAATACGCAAATGTGATCAAGTGTGATAATCTCAGTGTGAGCCTTAATTCCTATGATTTCTAGATGCAGTGAATAGAAGGTATATACATTTTAGTCTATTTTATGAGGTTTTTTGTACTTTAGTGGAATTTTACCTTTAGAATATTAGAGATGCATTGTTAGTAGTTAAAATTTGTATTGATCCACCCCTTCTTCTATTCTTATTTCTTTTAGATAGTGAGTCTTTTGGAAGTTAGCAACTAGTAGTAAGCCATTATTTATCTTTCAAGGTAGTGGGCCTTATTGTATTTATTATTGCAATTCATATATTAGTGAGCTAATTCTCATTATGGTTTTTACCTTCTTGTTTTTTCCACATAAATCTAGTGTTCTTATGTTTTTTATGTGTTTTCATTACTTATGTACATGTTTACATTCTATTAATGCATGTTAAGGGTTTAATGGTTAATAAGGGGTTGAAAACATAGAGAGGGTTTGAATGTTTTAAAGTATACAATTAATTCACCCCCTCTTATTTTTCTTGTGCATCTAACAATTGGTATGAAATTTTTGGCTCCCAAGAAGAAGCTTAATCACTTTAGGTAAATCTTGATGACACATAGGAAAGGTGTTAAAGCTTCTTTGTTTGACAGAACAATTTTTCCTTTTTGAAATATAGGATGGAGTCCTTTATGGTATCTCTTGGACTTGGTGTTTGAAAATATATTTAAAAAGGTTATATTATTCCTGAAAATGGTCCAACAAGTGATGATGATATCAAGGATTATGAAAAAAATGGAAAATAAAGCAAATCAATCCTAAGTGGTCTCCCTAATTATGAACTTCGAAAGGTAATAAGTAAGATGTCTACTAAAGAGATATATAAAAATCTAGAAGGTATCTATGAAGGAGATGATATGGTCAAACAAGAAAATTTGTAGAACTAAAAAGACACATTTGAAACCCTAAGGATGTTTGAACAAGAAGATATTACTACCTACATGCTTAGAGTTGATGAAGTTGTCAATACCATCAATGGTCTTGGTGGAAAGCTAGATGAAACCAAAGTTGTGAAAAAATTATTAAGAACTTTTCCTAAAGCTCATAGTTCTAAAGCTTTTTCTATTGAAGAAGCTCAAAATTTGGATAATTATTCTAGAGATTAGATGTTGGGTGCTTTAACTTCTTTTGAAATTGGAGAGTTTGGTCAATATGCTCCAAACAAGGAAACTTCTTTCAAATTCTACAAAGTGGAAAAGGATGACATATTAGATCTAGATGATGTTGATGAGGTGGAAGCAAGCCTTGTGAAGAGATTGAAAAATGGTACTAGAAAATGTAGAGGTAAGCTACCTTTAAAATAATTTAGTTATGGAAATAAGGTAATTATGCATGTAAATGTCCAACTAAAGTTACTAATGAAAAAAAAAGGATCATAAGGGTAAATTTGTCAAAAAGAGCTATCATGTCGAAAAGGACAATGGTGTATCTGATGATGAAGAATCATATTATTTAGATGAAGGAAGTGATGAATTCTTGTTAATGGCTTTAAATATTGGAACTAAATTTACTAATATTGAAATATGTGTGAAGGAAAATTATAAGGAAATAGGTCACAACATTGAAGGAAGTATGTTGAATGCTTTTCATTCTAGAGAGGAGAAGAATTACTAGATTATTCACAATGGATTCCCAAATCATATGGCAGGTGATAAATGTAAGTTTGTTAAGATTGAAAAATATGATGGTGGTCTTGTTAATTTTGGTGATGATACATCTTCTAAGATCTGTGAAAAGGGTTCAATTAGTTTTGATGGAAAGAATAATATAAATGATGTTCTTTATGTCAAGGTTCTTCAACATGATATTTTAAGTGTAGGATAAATATGCAGAAAATGATATAATCTTATACTTTAGAATGGTGGTTGTGAAATCAGATAAGGAAGCTCTGGTACTTTGGTTTCTACTAGAACAAGGATAGAAGGTAATGTATATCAACTCAAAGGTGGTGGTACAAAGTGTTGTATGTCTCAAACTAATGAAAGTTGGCTATGGCATAGATCAATCGGCCATATTAATTTTGATAGCCTAGTGAGGATTAGTTATACTATTTCTATGAGAGATGTGTTAAAGATTGCAAAGCCTATCAATGCAATGTGTAAAGAATTTAAAGTTAGAAAGAAAACAAAGACAAGATTCAAGACAAAAGAATACTCTACTATAGGTCCCTTGGGGTTAATGCATACATATCTATGTTGACCTACTAGAATTGGAAGCTCATATGGTGATAGGTGTTTCATGTTATTAATTGATCATTATTCTAGAATGGCTTGGGTTACATTTCTCAAATAAAAATTAGATACTCTATATAAGTTTAAAGAATTTAAGGATATGGTTGAGAATGAAATGAATTTGAAAATTAAATGTTTGAGATTTGATAGAGGTGGTGAGTTTACTTAAAATGAGTTTAATAGTTTTTGTGAAGATCGTGGAATAAGAAGTCATTTATTAGCCCCTAGAACTACTCAGCACAATGGATTTGTGGAAAGGAAAAATAGAATAGTTCAGGAAGTAGATAGGAAAAAAATAATGGAAGCTAATCTTCCAGATTTCTATTGGAGAGAAGTAATTCATATTGTAGACTACATTTTTAATAGAGGTCAAGCAAGAGTGAATATTTCAAAGACTCCCTATGAGTTGTGGTATGGTAAACCTCCTATAGTGAAATATTTCAAAGTTTCTGGAAGCAAGTTTTATATCAAAAAGGATGAAGAGAACTTAGGAAAGCTTGATGCATGATCTGATGAAGGAATCTTCCTTGGATACTCTAGAAGAAGCAACACCTATTAGTGCTACAAAAAAACATTGAATAATATTGTTGAGAGTGCAAGTGTCAAAGTGGATGAAGAACCACATAAAAAATTAGTACTAATAGAAGAATATGAATTTTATGAATATCCTTGTAGTGAAGAAGAAAAGGATGAAGATTAAGGAAAAGAGTTGAAATTTGAGGAGGAAGCTCTGAAAAAGAATCCTAAGACTCCAAAGTATGTGCAGAAGAATAATTGAAAAAATTAGATCATTGGAGATAAGAGAAAAGGTGCATTGACAAGGAGAAAAGATACTATGATAGAAGAACAAGTAAATTTCTATTTACTTTTTGAGATGGAACTAAAAATAGTGATTGAGGCATGCAAAGATGAGAATTGGATCAAAGTAATGAAGGAAGAGTTAGAACAAATAGAGAAGAATATGAATTGAAAATTGGTCCCATGATTGGAAAATAAAAATGTGATTGGTACTA